>JAJOZX010013349.1:0-7500 GCA_023014485.1 Bathynomus jamesi | reverse complement strand
CTTAAATGTTTGGGGGAAGACAGTCGAAGGTTAAGTTTCCCCCTTTTAAACACATGATCAGATGTTTGAAAGATTGCAAATAAAAATTTAAAAAAATAAAAATAAAAACAAATTTGTATTTTTCGCCGAGTCTACATTTATGAAGGCGAAATCATTTCGTAATAGTACACATAAGTACAAATTAAGTACACGACTGAGTACGTATTAATTTTGGTTCATTACAATTACGATTACAATTATGGATTACTTCATATTCACTTATTGTTTAATTACACTTCCATTTTAAAGTACATTCTTACATTACCGTATATATTAAATCATTACATTTAATTACAGTTTCAATGAAGTACATTACGTCGTTTACCATTCTTACAGTGTTTTTATATATTTATATATGGTTATACTAGATGGTTATACTAGATGGTTATTATATATGGTTATTAGTACAACACAAGTACATGAGACATGACACCCATGATATAACATAATATGTTATAATATGTTATAAATTTGAAATCAGAGCGAAAGGAGGTATTTTATCTTTGAGCATTCGAATCTGCCAGTCAGCGGAATTCGATCACTTAACCTCAGCATTTTTTCGAGTTCATCTCGGGAGGTCATATAATTAAAAATAAAAATGAAAAAAATAATAAGAGAACGTATTTATGCGTTTTCGAACGAACGAGAAAAAAATGAATATTTAATAAAATTGACATACGATAAAGGTCAAGATAAGATATTGAGGTATGGGGGCGGGAGATATGGTCGAATAATAGTTATATTTATACTACATAACATATAAATAATGACTTCTATAGAGTGTTTCGTCCTTAGTATGATGTTAAAGAATTTTCATACATTGAATACTAGATATATGATGAAGGGAAATAAATGACGGGAAAATGTGACGTCATAGTTATTGAATTTTTACGTATGGTACAAATCATTATTAGGAAGATTTACAAGAACGAATTAGAGACAAAGAAGTACAACTACGGGTTCCAATCCTCTTACATGCAATGTGTATGCATAATCTAGGGTCGAGGGTGAGATGCAAGACAATTCATAATTAATTATAATAACTTCTATAACAAATGGAAAATGGATACGACTAAACCATAGATATGGTAGATCGTAGGGTTGTGACACGAACAAAAATAGGAAGCTACAAGTAAAATTATTATCCAAACTCGCGTTAAGCGATTTTGGTTCTTATGTAAAAATGAATATGCATTATTCATTGTTCATTTTTTACATTGTTCCCCCTCTAAAATGATATTTATACAATAATCTAGTTGGGTACCATTAATACAATACAAATGAGAAAATAACATCCTAACAGGGTACCATTAATACAATACAATGAGAAAATAACATCCTAACTACTTCAAGTTAGATGACGAATTTTTCTTTACATTACAAATTTTTATACAGAACAAGTGTTATTATATAATATAAAAAAAATTCAAAGGTTAATACTTTAATTTAGACAAACAATTAAGCTAGACAAACAATGATATGGTTAAAATTTTTACAAAATTTTATTTTTCTGTGGGGAAAATTACATTCATAATGAATAGGTAAAAGGGAAAAACATAAATTTTAAAGTTCATGGATTTTTCGAGGCTTCCATGATAGTACAATTGATAAACGAATTTTATTGACTATTGTAGGTAAAAAATCGAATTACGTAATGGATGATGTATAGACCTGTGGTCTAGTGTGTATTTGGGTGTATTAGGTGCAAAGTGTGTATTTTACAATTTCGAGGGACAGATTAGCTGATAGGATTGTTCAAGTAACTGAATAAATGCATGAGCAAGATATATTAGAAAGCAAAAATGATTAAGACTAAATAGCATAGTTTGCACTTACGTAATGAAATAGTTTTATTGTGATATTCAATGATTTTAGCATAAGGTTTGTATGTATATAGTATATATAGTGTGCATACATGCGTGTGTATGTGTAGGGATTTGGAAGGTTTTTGAATGAACAAAGTTTAAAAATAATGTATAATAATTTAAGATGGGTTTAGGGTTATAAAATCTTTTAAGTTTAAGTCAATTATTGTTATTGTTATTATTATTATTATTATAAAATCCTTTAAGCTCAAGGTCAATTATTATAAAATTCTAAATTACAGGTAGTATTAATGATGGTGTATGCATATGAGTTTTAAAGCAAAAGTGACTGGAGGGACGGAACGTAAATGAATTCGAATGTGTCAAAAGTAATAAAATTCAATTAGGATTTAGATTTTACATAATTAATCAGTTACACGTATAAGGTAATTAAAAAACGAACTTAGAGGAACTTACAATTAATGAAAAAGTAAATCTAGCGGTATTAAAAATTAAATTTTGAAGATGGAATTAAATTCGACTAGTAACATTCGTAGCTATCTATGAACTATATAACCATTAACATTAACCAGAAGCATCCCTACGATAATTGAATTAAGAAAATTAAGAATACAAATTAAAAATAGAATCAATTATGCATTTCAGCGAGCTAAACATAATTTTATAATATTCTTGAAAATAAAAGTAAATCGAACCTTAGATGAGTTTCGCCCAAAAATAAAAAAGTTATTGAAATGGAAGGAAAGCATTTCGAACAATCTTTTCTTTTAATAATTTCAGGTAAATTTTACATTAAAAATTATTTTTATATAATAAAAAAAATAAAAAAAGGTTTAATAATTTTGCATGTTAAGTAGAAAAATCATACTCTTTCGTTAAATGTTGATAGAATTTGAATTATTTGATATTTTAGTCTGAAATTGACAATTACATCTTTTTGTGAGCACTTTGCTCTTTAAAAAAACATTGCTTGTCACACTACTTAGAACAAAAATTAAAAAAGTTCAACAAACGGAGGGACGGCATGTTCCTCATATACATTACAATAATTACCAAAATCGTTACAAACAATTGTAAAAACTGTTTTGGTTACAAACAATAAAATGTCATTTTACCTATATATTTATATACGCAACAATGGCATGAAAAAGAAAAGACAAATCGGTCCATTTCCTTCTTACAACAAAACAAAGAAAGGTTAACTAAAGACGCAACCCGGTCAATTCAGGTTGAATTAAATTCTCTTTTACAACACAAAAAAAGGTTGAATTAAATTCTTAAATTACATTTTCTTAAATTAAATTCTCTTAACTTACAAAGAAAAAGTTGAATTCAATTGACTGCATTGAAATGACTTGGAACTTAAACTCTGACTTGGAACTTAAACTCTGACTTGGAACTTAAACTCTGACTTGAACTCTGTCAGGTATTCTGAACCTAACTTGAACTCTATCAAGTATTCTGAACCTAACTTGAACTCTATCAAGTATTCTGAAACTGTCTGACTTGAACGCTTGTCAAGTATTCTGAAACTGTCTGACTTGAACGCTTGTCAAGTATTTCTATAAATCTCTGGGGCGGTTTCCGTCTTGGCGCAACCTTCTGACTTGACCTCTTATCAAGTATTCTGAAACTAACTTGAAATTAACTGAAAATGGAAAATGACTGCACTTGATCTCTATCAAGTGGAGACGATTAACCTCTGTTTTGGGTTGACCCTCTTGGTGCAACCGACTTACTTGAAATGCAATCAAGTATCTCTATAACTTAAACTGTCTAACTTGAAATTAACTGAAAATGGAAAATGACTGCACTTGATCTCTATCAAGTGGAGACGATTAACCTCTGTTTTGGTTGACCCTCTTGGTGCAACCGACTTAATTGAAATGCAATCAAGTATCTTGAAACTTAAACTGTCTAACTTGAACGCTTGTCAAGTATTCTGAAACTATCTGACTTGAAATTAACTGAAAATGGAAAATGACTTAAAAAAAAAGGCTTCAAAAAATGACTTCAAAACTGACTTCAAAATTACTTCAAGTATCTGTCTAAATCTATAAACTCTCTATAAACACTCTCTGTAAACTCTCTGTAAACTCTCTCTCTTTCTTAATTTGCAAGTCAATTCAATTCAATAATTTGAAAAAAATTGCAAACAAAAATAAAAAATGTAAACAACATTTCACTCTAATGTACGGGAAGGTACATAAAATAAAATTATTCTATACTGAATATAAGAGTGAAAATAACTCTCTTGAAATTAACTCTTTGAAATTAACTCTTTGAAATTAACTCTCTTTGAAATTAACTCTCTTTGAAATTAACTCTCTTTGAAATTAACTCTCTTTGAAATTAACTCTCTTGAAATTAACTCTCTTGAAATTAACTCTCTTGAAATTAACTCTCTTGAAATTAACTCTGTGACAATTTACTCTGTGACAATTTACTCTGTGACAATTTACTCTGTGACAATTTACTCTGTGACAATTTACTCTGTGACAATTTACTCTGTGAAAATTACTCTTTCACTAAAAAAAAGTGTATCACTGGTGTCTGAAGTGTTCACTGTGTTTTGTGTTAATTCTGGCTCCATACTAAGTATTAATTGTTAATAATGCTGACTTTTCAAGTGTTTACAAATTACTTAAAAAGACAAACTCTGTACTTAACAAAAATTCTACGGGCGAAATCCTCAGAGACGTGTCCTGAAGACGTCTTGTTGGCTACTTCTTCTTGGATGAAAACTAGGCGTGGAGAACTTGGAGACGTGACACACTGGTTCAAGGGTGGATGTTACGAACTAGAAGTCGTGACACGCCGGTCAAATGGTTTTATCCTGATGCAGGGTAATTTCTATCTTGGCCAAAGAGTGGCCTCTTCTTAAAATCTTCTTGTTAAAATCTTCTTCTTGTTAAAATCTTCTTCTTGTTAAAATCTTCTTGTTAAAATCTTCTTGTTAAAATCTTCTTGTTAAAATCTTCTTCTAAAAATAATCTTCTTCTTAAAATAATCTTCTTCTTAAAATAATCTTCTTCTTAAAATAATCTTCTTAAAATAATCTTCTTCTTAAAATAATCTTCTTAAAATAATCTTCTTCTTAAAATAATCTTCTTAAAATAATCTTCTTAAAATAATCTTAAAATCTGTTAAGATCCTGGTAAAGGGTCGCCAGTTTGTTATCCTCCATCTTCTATGTCCCTATGGAGTGTCTCGTATCGACGAGGCGTTCTGGTTAAGGGGCAAGGGGGCTCTGCCCCCTCCCACGCAGCGAGGCTGCTAATAAGGAGTCCTAATGAAGTGCTATAATGAAGTGACTTGATGAAGAAGTGCCTTAATTTTACAAATACATGTATAATATAAACTTAAATGTTTGGGGGAAGACAGTCGAAGGTTAAGTTTCCCCCTTTTAAACACATGATCAGATGTTTGAAAGATTGCAAATAAAAATTTAAAAAAAATAAAAATAAAACAAATTTGTATTTTTCGCCGAGTCTACATTTATGAAGGCGAAATCATTTCGTAATAGTACACATAAGTACAAATTAAGTACACGACTGAGTACGTATTAATTTTGGTTCATTACAATTACGATTACAATTATGGATTACTTCATATTCACTTATTGTTTAATTACACTTCCATTTTAAAGTACATTCTTACATTACCGTATATATTAAATCATTACATTTAATTACAGTTTCAATGAAGTACATTACGTCGTTTACCATTCTTACAGTGTTTTTATATATTTATATATTTATATATGGTTATACTAGATGGTTATACTAGATGGTTATACTAGATGGTTATTATATATGGTTATTAGTACAACACAAGTACATGAGACATGACACCCATGATATAACATAATATGTTATAATATGTTATAAATTTGAAATCAGAGCGAAAGGAGGTATTTTATCTTTGAGCATTCGAATCTGCCAGTCAGCGGAATTCGATCACTTAACCTCAGCATTTTTCGAGTTCATCTCGGGAGGTCATATAATTAAAAATAAAAATGAAAAAAATAATAAGAGAACGTATTTATGCGTTTTCGAACGAACGAGAAAAAAATGAATATTTAATAAAATTGACATACGATAAAGGTCAAGATAAGATATTGAGGTATGGGGGCGGGAGATATGGTCGAATAATAGTTATATTTATACTACATAACATATAAATAATGACTTCTATAGAGTGTTTCGTCCTTAGTATGATGTTAAAGAATTTTCATACATTGAATACTAGATATATGATGAAGGGAAATAAATGACGGGAAAATGTGACGTCATAGTTATTGAATTTTTACGTATGGTACAAATCATTATTAGGAAGATTTACAAGAACGAATTAGAGACAAAGAAGTACAACTACGGGTTCCAATCCTCTTACATGCAATGTGTATGCATAATCTAGGGTCGAGGGTGAGATGCAAGACAATTCATAATTAATTATAATAACTTCTATAACAAATGGAAAATGGATACGACTAAACCATAGATATGGTAGATCGTAGGGTTGTGACACGAACAAAAATAGGAAGCTACAAGTAAAATTATTATCCAAACTCGCGTTAAGCGATTTTGGTTCTTATGTAAAAATGAATATGCATTATTCATTGTTCATTTTTTACATTGTTCCCCCTCTAAAATGATATTTATACAATAATCTAGTTGGGTACCATTAATACAATACAAATGAGAAAATAACATCCTAACAGGGTACCATTAATACAATACAATGAGAAAATAACATCCTAACTACTTCAAGTTAGATGACGAATTTTTCTTTACATTACAAATTTTTATACAGAACAAGTGTTATTATATAATATAAAAAAAATTCAAAGGTTAATACTTTAATTTAGACAAACAATTAAGCTAGACAAACAATGATATGGTTAAAATTTTTACAAAATTTTATTTTTCTGTGGGGAAAATTACATTCATAATGAATAGGTAAAAGGGAAAAACATAAATTTTAAAGTTCATGGATTTTTCGAGGCTTCCATGATAGTACAATTGATAAACGAATTTTATTGACTATTGTAGGTAAAAAATCGAATTACGTAATGGATGATGTATAGACCTGTGGTCTAGTGTGTATTTGGGTGTATTAGGTGCAAAGTGTGTATTTTACAATTTCGAGGGACAGATTAGCTGATAGGATTGTTCAAGTAACTGAATAAATGCATGAGCAAGATATATTAGAAAGCAAAAATGATTAAGACTAAATAGCATAGTTTGCACTTACGTAATGAAATAGTTTTATTGTGATATTCAATGATTTTAGCATAAGGTTTGTATGTATATAGTATATATAGTGTGCATACATGCGTGTGTATGTGTAGGGATTTGGAAGGTTTTTGAATGAACAAAGTTTAAAAATAATGTATAATAATTTAAGATGGGTTTAGGGTTATAAAATCCTTTAAGCTCAAGGTCAATTATTATAAAATTCTAAATTACAGGTAGTATTAATGATGGTGTATGCATATGAGTTTTAAAGCAAAAGTGACTGGAGGGACGGAACGTAAATGAATTCGAATGTGTCAAAAGTAATAAAATTCAATTAGGATTTAGATTTTACATAATTAATCAGTTACACGTATAAGGTAATTAAAAAACGAACT
>JAJOZX010013348.1:0-91343 GCA_023014485.1 Bathynomus jamesi | reverse complement strand
CAAGCGTTCAAGTTAGTTTCAGAATACTTGACAAGCGTTCAAGTTAGTTTCAGAATACTTGACAAGCGTTCAAGTTAGTTTCAGAATACTGACAAGCGTTCAAGTTAGTTTCAGAATACTTGACAAGCGTTCAAGTTAGTTTCAGAATACTTGACAAGCGTTCAAGTTAGTTTCAGAATACTTGACAAGCGTTCAAGTTAGTTTCAGAATACTTGACAAGCGTTCAAGTTAGTTTCAGAATACTTGACAAGCGTTCAAGTTAGTTTCAGAATACTTGACAAGCGTTCAAGTTAGTTTCAGAATACTTGACAAGCGTTCAAGTTAGTTTCAGAATACTTGACAAGCGTTCAAGTTAGTTTCAGAATACTTGACAAGCGTTCAAGTTAGGTTCAGAATACTTGAGGTTCAGAATACTTGACAGAGTCCAAGTCAGAGTTTATTCCAAGTCAGAGTTTATTCCAAGTCAGAGTTTATTCCCAAGTCAGAGTTTATTCCCAAGTCAGAGTTTATTCCCAAGTCAGAGTTTATTCCCAAGTCAGAGTTTATTCCCAAGTCAGAGTTTATTCCCAAGTCAGAGTTTATTCCCAAGTCAGAGTTTATTCCCAAGTCAGAGTTTATTCCCAAGTCAGAGTTTATTCCCAAGTCAGAGTTTATTCCCAAGTCAGAGTTTATTCCCAAGTCAGAGTTTATTCCCAAGTCAGAGTTTATTCCCAAGTCAGAGTTTATCCCAAGTCAGAGTTTATTCCCAAGTCAGAGTTTATTCCCAAGTCAGAGTTTATTCCCAAGTCAGAGTTTAATCCCAAGTCAGAGTTTAATCCCAAGTCAGAGTTTAATCCCAAGTCAGAGTTTAATCCCAAGTCAGAGTTTAATCCCAAGTCAGAGTTTAATCCCAAGTCAGAGTTTAATCCCAAGTCAGAGTTTAATCCCAAGTCAGAGTTTAATCCCAAGTCAGAGTTTAATCCCAAGTCAGAGTTTAATCCCAAGTCAGTTTAATCCCAAGTCAGAGTTTAATCCCAAGTCAGAGTTTAATCCCAAGTCAGAGTTTAATCCCAAGTCAGAGTTTAATCCCAAGTCAGAGTTTAATCCCAAGTCAGAGTTTAATCCCAAGTCAGAGTTTAATCCCAAGTCAGAGTTTAATCCCAAGTCAGAGTTTAATCCCAAGTCAGAGTTTAATCCCAAGTCAGAGTTTAATCCCAAGTCAGAGTTTAATCCCAAGTCAGAGTTTAATCCCAAGTCAGAGTTTAATCCCAAGTCAATTTTCGAATCCCAAGTCAATTTTCGAATCCCAAGTCAATTTTCGAATCCCAAGTCAATTTTCGAATCCCAAGTCAATTTTCGAATCCCAAGTCAATTTTCGAATCCCAAGTCGAGTTTTTAAGTCCCAAGTTTTCAATGCAGTCAATTGAATTCAACCTTTTTTTGTTGTTCAAGAGAATTTAATTCAACCTTTTTTTTGTTGAAAAAGAGAATTAAATTCAACTTGAACTGACCGATTTGCGTCTTTGGTTTAACCTTTTCTTTGTTTGTAAGACGGAAATTCACTGATTTGTCTTTCCCTTTTCATGCATTGTTATGTATACAAATATACAGTTATGTAATTCATTAATTGTAACAAAACCGTTTTTACAAAGGTTGTAATGACTTTGATAATCATTGTAATGTATACGTGATAATAATAGTTGTGTAATAATTAATTAATCGATCATGTACCTAATTTATCCTGCTTTGTACGATCGGGAAATTTAACCGTATGAACGGACATACCCTAAATTTCAGTCATTTAATTTTTAATAAAACTTCTACGCAATAAAACAGATGTATTTGTCTATATGCAAACAAGTTGTCAGACTAAAGTATCAAATAATTCAAAATTTTATTAACATTCAACGAAAGAGTATGATTTTTCTACTTAACAAGCAAAAATTATTAAAACCTTTTTAATATTTTTTTTTATTATATAAAAATAATTTTTAATGAAAAATTATCTGTAATTAGATTTTATAATAATTGACCTTGAGCTTAAAGGATTTTGTAATAATAATAATGATAATAATAATAATAATAATAATAATAACAATAACAATAATTGACTTAAACTTAAAAGATTTTATAACCCATCTTAAATTATTATACCTCATTTTTAAACTTTGTTAATTCAAAAAACCTTCCAAATCCCTACACATTTGACCACAGGTCTATACATCATCCACTACGTAATTCGATTTGTACCTACAACAGTCAATAAAAATGCATGCACACTATATATACTATATATACAAACCTCATGCTAAAATCATTGGATATCACAATAAACTATTTCATTGCGCGTAATTTAATCTTAATCATTTTTGCTTACTATATATAAATTTTTGCTCATGCATTTATACAGTTAATTTAACAATCTTCTCAGCTAATCTGTCTCTCGAAATTATCAGCTACACACTTTATACCTAGTACACAAAAATACACACTAGACCACAGGTCTATACATCATCCATTACGTAATTCTATTTTTACCTATACTAGTCAATAAAAATTAGCTTATAGATTGTACGATTTATATTTTTCCCTTTTACCTATTCATTATAAATGTAATTTTCCCCACAGAAAAAAAAAAAAATAAATAAAATTTTGCTAAAAATTTTACAATATCATTCTTTGTCTAGCTTAATTGTTTATTAATCTTTGATTTTTTTATATTTTGTAAGCAAGTGTCATTTTAAAAATTTGGATACTCTGCATTGTACTCGACCACGCGAAATCGTTCTGTAAAAAATTTGTATTGTAACTAATGGTACCCTGTTAGGATGTTATTTTCTCATTTGTATTGTGTTAATGGTACCCTGTTAGGATGTTATTTTCTCATTTGTATTGTATTAATGGTACCCTATTAAATTATTGTATAAATATCATTTTTAAAAGGGGAGAGTAATGTAAAAAGTGAACAATGAACAATTCCTACACCATCATTATATGAATTCATTGTCCATTTTTACATAAGAAACCAAAAATCACATAAGCGAGTTTTGGATAGAATGTCGATTTGTAATAATGACTTATGCACTATGACGTCATAAAATAACTTTATTCTCTTTATGTTTCCCACTCTGTCTCTAATTTGTTCTTGTAAATCTTCCTAACAATGATTTGTACTTTACGTAAAAATTCAATAACTATGACGTCACATTTTCCCTCATCATATATCTAGTATCCAATGTATGAAAATTCTTTAACATCATGCTAAGGACGAAACACACTATAGAAGTCATTATTTATATGTTATGTAGCATAAACATTATTATTGAACCATACTCATTCTTACATTCATGTTCTTTCTTGACCGCTATCCTTTATTAATTTTATTACTTATTCATTCATCTACCTATTGTCTACTTATGCCCTATCAAATTATCAGTCTATGTTTACTCGTGTCAATCATGAAATGCAAAACTTTCGCAGTTCGTTCGAGAACGCGAAAAAACGTTCTCGTATTATTTTTTTCATTTTTATTTTTATTTATATGACCTCCCGAGATGAACTCAAAAATGCTGAGGTTAAGTGATCGAAATTCCGCTCATCACAGCAGAATTCGAACGCTCAAAGTTAAAAAAGTCTCCTTTCCCTCTGATTCGAATTTATAACATTATCATGCGTTATGTTATATTATGTGTGTTATGTGCCCATGTACTTTGTATTATATTTCTAACATCTTAATTGTCTATATATAAAAACACTGTAATTAATAATAACTTGTAATGTACTTCAGTGAAACAGTAATTGAATGTAAAGATTTAATTTATCATGTAAGAATGTACTTTAAAATGGAAGTGTAATTAAACAACAAGTGAATGTGAATTAATTGGTAATTGTAATCGTAATTGTAATGAACCAAAACTAATACGTACTCAGTCGTGTAATCAATTTGTACTCATGTGCACTATTACGGAATGATATCGCCGTCAAAAATGTAAACTCGGCAAAAAATATACGATTAGTTTTATTTATATTTTTTTTATTGTTTTTAGTTGAAATCTTTCAAGAAACATCTGATCATGTGTTTAAAAAGGGGGGAAATTTAACCTTCAACTGTTCTCCCCCAAACATTTAAGTTATATTATACGTATATTTGTAAAAATACACCACTTCAGATTAGCACTTCATCAAGCTACTTCATTTAAGGCTCTTCTCCATTAGACTTCATATTAGCACCTCATTAGGAGGGGGCAGAGGCCCCTTGCCTCCTTAATATATTTTTAGATTCCGGCCTGAGCCATGGTCGAAAGAGGTCGAACCTCTACCCTTGTAAATTCAGAGCAATACCTGTAATTTTTAAGAAGTAAACCACAGTAAAAGAAGTTTTTATCCTTTTCCTTCGAGCCGTGCTCTCTTCAGAACTTAGTCAAGTCGACAAGTTATAAAAGAAAAGTCGATAATTTTTAGTATAAGAGAAAGGATCAGAGAATTATAAAAATAAAAGAATTAATAGAGTGTCGACCCCATAAAGCGAGAGAAAAGAATTAGAAAGTTATAGAAGAAAAGTATATAGAAGAAATATCCGTTGCAGCCTCGTAACCAGAACCCCCCCGTCGAATCCGAACCGACTCAGGGCCATAAAGGGGGGTTAACATATATATATATATATATAGACTATATATATATATATATATATAGCATATATATATATATATATATATATATATATATATATATATATATAGTCTATATATATATATATATATATATATATATTATATATATATATATATGAATAGAAACGACGTAAATAAGGAGCGTCTCTGCACACGGGGAAGAGAAATAACGAATAAATGAAAAATGAGGCGAACCGCCCTGGAATCGAACCCAGGGCCTTCCAATTGCCGGTTGGATGCGCTACCATTACACTACGGTCCTCGATCAATCATAAATCGAAATTCTCCTACATAGGGCAGAAAGCAATGCCCTGAGAGGGCACCCTCGCAAATCGTGAATATGTGCATTTAACTGCAATGACGACGCAGTATATAAATGAATAGAAACGACGTAAATAAGGAGCGTCTTCTGCCCTATGTAGGAGAATTTCGATTTATGATTGATCGAGGTCCGTAGTGTAATGGTAGCGCATCCAACCGGCAATTGGAAGGCCCTGGGTTCGATTCCCGGGCGGTTCGCCTCATTTTTCATTTATTCGTTATTTCTCTTCCCCGTGTGCAGAGACGCTCCTTATTTACGTCGTTTCTATTCATTTATATACTGCGTGGTCATTGCAGTTAAATGCACATATTCACGATTTGCGAGGGTGCTCTCTCAGGGCATTGGTTTCTGCCCTATGTAGGAGAATTTCGATTTATGATTGATCGAGGTCCGTACTGTAATGGTAGCGCATCCAACCGGCAATTGGAAGGCCCTGGGTTCGATTCCCGGGCGGTTCGCCTCATTTTTCATTTATTCGTTATTTCTCTTCCACGTGTGCAGAGACGCTCCTTATTTACGTCGTTTCTATTCATTTATATACTGCGTGGTCATTGCAGTTAAATGCACATATTCACGATTTGCGAGGGTGCCCTCTCAGGGCATTGGTTTCTGCCCTATGTAGGAGAATTTCGATTTATGATTGATCGAGGCCCGTAGTGTAATGGTAGCGCATCCAACCGGCAATTGGAAGGCCCTGGGTTCGATTCCCCGGCGATTCCCCTGGGGTTGGGGGTGTTAAAATAAAATAAAAAGACAAAGTTTGGAGTACGACATTCGGGGGAATTGAGTGACTAAGCAGGGGGTATAAGTCTGAAATTGACAATTACATCTTTCGTGAGCACTTTGCTCTTTAAAAAAAAGATTGCTTGTCACACTACTTAGAACAAAAATTAAAAGAGTTCAAACAAAACGGGGGAACGGCATGTTCCTCCTTATAGTAATTTAAAAAGGAGTCATTGGGACAAGATCGATTAATTAATTATTACACAACTATTATTATCACATATACATTACAATGATTATCAAAGTCATTACAAACAATTGTAAAAACTGTTTTGGTTACAAACAATAAAATGTCATTTTACCTATATATTTATATACGCAACAATGGCATGAAAAAGAAAAGACAAATCGGTCAATTTCCTTCTTACAAACAAGAAAAAAGGTTAAACTAAAAACACAAACCGGTCTATTCAGGTTGAATTTAATTATCTTTTACAACAAAAAAAAAGGTTGAATTAAATTCTTAGATTACATTTTCTTAAATTAAATTCTCTTAAATTACAAAGAAATAGTTGAATTCAATTGACTGCACTGAAATTACTTGGGGCTTAAAAACTGACTTGGAATAAAACCCTGACTTGGAATAAAACTCTGACTTGAACTCTATCAAGTATTCTTGAAAATAACTTGAACTCTATCGAGTATTCTTGAAACTAACTTGAACTCTATCCAGTATTCTTGAAACTAACTTGAACTCTATCAAGTATTCTTGAAACTAACTTGAACTCCATCAAGTATTTTTGAAACTAACTTGAACTCTATCAAGTATTCTGAAACTGTCTGACTTGAACGCTTGTCAAGTATCTTGAAACTTAAACTGTCTAACTTGAACGCTTGTCAAGTATCTTGAAACTTAAACTGTCTAACTTGAACGCTTGTCAAGTATTTCTATAAATCTCTGGGGCGGTTGTCCCTTTTGGCGCAACCTTCTGACTTCAAAAACTGACTTCAAAAATGACTTCAAAAAATGACTTCAAAAAATGACTTCAAAAAATGACTTCAAAACTGACTTCAAAATTACTTCAAGTATCTCTCTAAATCTATAAACTCTCTATAAACACTCTCTTTGTTAATTTGCAAGTCAATTCAATTCAATAATTTGAAAAAATTTGCAAACAAAAATATAAAATGTAAACAACATTTCACTCGAATGTACACGAAGGTACGATACTATTATGTTTGATACATAACATAAAATTATGCTATACTGAATATAATAGTGAAAATAACTGAAATTAACACTGAAATTAACTCTCTGAAATTAACTTCTGTTACTTTTAACGTCTGTTACTTTTAACGTCTGTTACTTTTAACGTCTGTTACTTTTAACGTCTGTTACTTTTAACGTCTGTTACTTTTAACGTCTGTTACTTTTAACGTCCGTTACTTTTAACTTCTGTGACTTTTAACTTCTGTGACTTTTAACTTCTGTGACTTTTAACTTCTGTGACTTTTAACTTCTGTGACTTTAGCTTCTGTGAAAATTACTGTTTCACTAAAAAAAAAATGTATCACTGGTGTCTGAAGTGTTCACTGTGTTTTGTGTTAATTCTGGCTCCATACTAAATATTAACTGTTAATAATGCTGACTTTTCAAATGTTTACAAATTTCTTAAAAACACAAACTCTGTACTTAACAAAATTTCTACTGGCGAAATCCTCAGAGACGTGTCCTGAAGACTTCTTGCTGGCTACTTCTTCTTGGATGAAAACTAGGCGTGGAGAACTTGAAGTCGTGACACACCGGTTCAAGGGTGGATATTACGAACTAGAAGTCGTGACACGCCGGTCAACTGGTTTTATCCTGATGCAGGGTAATTTCTATCTTGGCCAAAGAGTGGCCTCTTCTTAAAATCTTCTTCTTCTTAAAATCTTCTTCTTCTTAAAATCTTCTTCTGCTTAAAATATTCTTCTTCTTAAAATATTCTTCTTCTTAAAATATTCTTCTTCTTAAAACAATATTCTTCTTAAAATATTCTTCTTCTTAAAATATTCTTCTTCTTAAAATATTCTTCTTCTTAAAATATTCTTCTTCTTAAAATCTTCTTCTTATCCTGGGGCAGGGTCGCCAGACTGTTAACCCCTCCGTCTATGGCCCTGGGTGGTTCGAATTGACGGGGGTTCTAGTTAGGAGGCAGCAACGGATATTTCTTCTATAACATTCTAATTCTTTTCTCTCGCTTTATGGTCGACAGTTGTTAATTCTTCTCTTGCTATAATACTCTGATACTTTCTCTTGGTACTAAACTTATCGCTTTTCTTTTATAACTTATCGACTTAACTGACTAAGTTCCTGAAGAGAACAAGCTCGAAGGAAAAGATAAAAACTTCTTTTACTCTAGTTTACTTCTCAAAATGTACAGGTAGTGCTCTGAATTTACAGGGGTAGAGGTTCGACCTCTTTCGACCATGGCTCAGGCCGGAATCTAAAAAGTTAAGGAGGCAAGGGGCCTCTGCCCCCTCCTCGCAGCGAGGCTGCTAACAAAGGAGTCGTAGCAGTGACCAAAGCAGAGTCCGTAATGAAGTGCTATAATGAAGTGCAATGAAGTGCCGTAATTTTACAAATACATGTATAATATAAACCTAAATGTTTGGGGGAAGACAGTTGAAGGTTAAGTTTCCCCCTTTTAAACACATGATCAGATGTTTGAAAGATTCCAAATAAAAATTAAAAAAATAAAAATAAAAACTAATCGTATATTTTTGCCGAATCTTCATTTCTGAAGGCGATATCATTTCGTAATAGTACATAAGTACAAATTAAGTACACGACTGAGTACGTATTAATTTTGGTTCATTACAATTACGATTACAATTATGGATTACTTCACATTCGCTTATGATTGTCCATTACAGTTCTATTAAAGTACATTCTTACATTATAAATTAAATCATTACATTTAATTACAGTTTCATTGAAGTACATTACGTCGTTTACCATTTTACAGTTTTTATATATTTATTAGGTTATATATATTATATATGGTTATAATATATGGTTATACTATGGTTATATATATGGTTATACTATATGGTTATTATATTTGGTTATTAGTACAACACAAGTACATGAGACATGACACACATGATATAACATAACGCATGATAAAGTTATAAATTCGAATCGAGCGAAAGGAGACTTTTTTTATCTTTGAAGCGTTCGATTCTGCCAGTTAGCGGAATTTGATAACTTACTAAGCATTTCGAGTTCAATGCGGGAGGTGATATAATAAAAAATAATAATGAAAAAAATAATACGAGAACGTATTTTTGCGTTTTCGAACGAAGGCATGAAGTTTTGCATTTCATAGATTGACACGAGTAAAAATGAATATTTAATAAAATTTATATAGGATAATGATCAAGCTAAAATATGGACGTATGGGGGCGGGGATATGGTCGAATAATAGTTATATTTATATTACATAACATATAAATAATGACTTCTATAGAGTGTACAGTTTTTATTATGATGATAAAGAATTTTCATACATTGCATACTAGAGATATAATGAAGGGAAATTAATGACGGGAAAATGTGACGTCATAGTTATTGAATTTGTACGTATAGTACAAATCATTACTAGGAAGATTTACATGAACGAATTAGAGACAAAGAGTGGGTATCAATGACTAAGAAGTACAACTGCGGGTTCCAATCCTGTTACATGCAATGTGTATTGTGTATGCATAATCTAGGGTCGAGGGTGAGATAGAAGACAATCATAATTAATTATAATAAATTCTATAACAATGAAAAATGGAAAATAGATACAACTAAACCACAGAAATGGTAGATCATAGGGTTGTGACACAAACAAAAATAGGAAGCTACAAATAAATTTTTTATCCAAAACTCGCTTAGGCTATTTTGGTTTCTTATGTAAAAATGAATATGGATTATTCATTGTTCATTTTTAGTGTTTCCCCCTCTAAAATAGTATTAATACAATAATATAATATAATTAATAAAATACAATAGAATTGAGAAAATAACATCTACCGAATTCAAATTAGATGATGACATTCTTTTTTACAATACAAGTTTTATACAGAACGAGTTCGGGTAGTTGAGTACAATGCAGAGTATCAAATCTTTAAAATGACACTTGCTTACAAAATATAAAAAAATTCAAAGATTAAAACTTTAATTTTAGACAAACAATTAAGTTAGACAAAGAATGATATTGTTAAATTTGTAGCAAAATTTTATTTTTCTGTGGGGAAAATTACATTCATAATGAATAGGTAAAAGGGAAAAATATAAATTTTAAAGTTCATGGATTTTCAAGGTTACCATGATAGTACAATTCATAACTAATTTTATTGACTATTGTAGGTAAAAATAGAATTACGTAGTGGATGATGTATAGACCTGTGGTATAATGTGTATTTGGGTGTATTAGGTGCAAAGTGTGTATCCTACAATTTCGAGGGACAGATTAGCTGAGAGGATTGTTAAATTAACTGAATAAATGCATAAGCAAGATATATTAGACAGCAAAATGATTAAGACTAAATAGCATAGTTTGCACTTACACGTAATGAAATAGTTTTATTGTGATATCCAATGATTTTAGCATAAGGTTTGTATATATAGTATATATAGTGTGCATACATGCGTTTTTATTGACTGTTGTAGGTACAATCGAATTGCGTAGTGGATGATGTATAGACCTGTGGTCAAATGTGTGTTTATGTTTATTGGGTACAGATTGTAGTGGTTGGTGATACGTTCAAAAGGAGAAAGGGGATTTATAGTTGAATAGTTGAAGTTATACGTCAGTGTGCAGATGTATCTATAAATATTGGTAAGAAGCATCTGTAGATGAGTGAGTCGGTACAATAGTATGTAGAATATGAGAGTAATTTGTTCATCCCTTGAAGAACTAGATCATTAGGGGTCATTGGTGGATTAGGATTATATATATATATATATAATATATATATATATATATATATACTTTAAGGAACAGATAAAATAACTTAATAAATGTATGAGCGAGAATTTATATATAGTAAGCAATAATTATGATGTATTATAATGATGATGTTTGCATACGAGTTTTAATGCAAAAGTGACTGGAGACGAATGAATATGTGTCAAAAGTAATAAAATTCAATTAGGATTATAGATTTTACATAATCAGTTACACGTATAAGGTAATTAAAAAAAACGTACTTAGAGAACTTACAATTAATGAAAGTAAATCTCACGGTTTTAAAATTGAATTTTGAAGATGGAATTAAATTCGACTAGTAACATTCCTAGCTATATATGAACTATATAACCATTAACATTAACCAGAAGTATCGGTACGATAATTGAAAAAAAATTAAGAATACAATTAAAAATAAATCAATTATGCATTTCAACGAGCTAAACATAATTTTATAATATTTTAAAAATAAAAGTAAATCGACCTTAGATGATTTCGGCCAAGAATAAAAAGTTATTGAAATGGAAGGAAAGCATTTCGAACAATCTTTTCTTTTAATAATTTCAGGTAAATTTTACATTAAAAATTATTTTTATATAATAAAAAAAAATATTAAAAAGGTTTAATAATTTTTGCATGTTAAGTAGAAAAATCATACTCTTTCGTTGAATGTTGATAGAATTTGAATTATTTGATATTTTGACACACAATTAATTAAATTCGACCAACACAATTACTCAGTATTCATCGAATAAAAAAAATATAAAAAATATAAAAATTGAAAATAGAAATCAATTATAAACTATAATGAACTAAACATATACTGTAATATAAAAAAACACAACCTAAATTGAGGTTATGTTCCATCGTACCAAAGAGGAATTAACCATGGTTGAACCATTTCTCTGGTTGACACGGTTCAACTGGGGTTGGGGGTGTTAAAATAAAATAAAAAGACAAAGTTTGGAGTACGACATTCGGGGGAATTGAGTGACTAAGCAGGGGGTATAAGTCTGAAATTGACAATTACATCTTTCGTGAGCACTTTGCTCTTTAAAAAAAGATTGCTTGTCACACTACTTGAACAAAAATTAAAGAGTTGAAACAAAACGGGGGACGGTATGTTCCTCAGCATAGTAATTTAAAAAGGAGTCATTGGGACAAGATCGATTAATTAATTATTACACAACTATTATTATCACATATACATTACAATGATTACACTAGGCAACAAATTTCAACTTTTTTTTTGTTACAGACACGTGAACTACTGATTCCTACTAAAGCGGTGATGCTGATTTCAGATCTGATATCGAAATTTCTCTATCACGTCCAGATTTTGTGTAACCGAAAACCCCTATTTTTCATTTTTTTTTCTCACCCGCTTCTATTATGAAAGCCGTCTAAGCTACTTTTCCGTGCCACGTTTTATGTTAAGCATGCTTAAATAATTAATGAACAGGGATGTCTTTCCTCCTTCATTCTGGCTTAAGACAGACAGCGGAATTCCGCTGGCGGAGTTACCACCCCTGCGCCCAACCATCCACCCAAAGCGCGTTAGTATTTTGTTGTTACTACTGAAAGGCAAATTCCTGTTCTTAAGTGAAACTTTGGTGTGTCCTCTTCCTTTGTCGCTTGTAGGATGACGAGCTCTCCTTCTGCAGGAACCAACAATAATCTCCCATCATATTTGGGTTGAAATTACCTTGGTATCTGTTTTCCATAACTGAGATCTGTTGGTGGAAGCGCTCACCATGCTCGTCACTTACAGCCCCAAGGTTGGCCGGGAAGAAGTCAAGATGAGAATGTAAAATGAATTTTCAAAGACATTCTGCATCCCATTATTTCGTAAGATTTAAGCATGTTTTCTACGAGTTTACGGTGGTTTTCAGCTTTGTGGTTTCCAAGAAAATTTTTGACAACTTCAACGAAAGATGTCCATGCTCCTAGTTCATTCTCATTTAGGTTAGATGGAAACGATGAGTCGTGGATGACACTGCGGATCTGTGGTCCAATGAAAACTCCAGCTTCTAGCTTAGCATCTGTCAATATTCCTTTGAATTTATCCTTTAAATATTGGAAACCACTACCTTGATGATCCATACCCTTCACGAAATTTTTCATAAGGCCAAGTTTAATGTGAAGTGGTGGAAGATGTACTTTCTGAGGGTCAATAAGTGCTGGGTGTTTCACATTGTATTTACCAACAACATGTTCAGTTCTAGATGGCCAATCATGTTTATTGTAGTGGTTCTTGTCATCTCTGCTGTTCCATAGACACAAAAAGCACATATGCTTTGTGTAGCCCAACTGTAACCCAAGAAGTAATGATACAACTTTAAGGTCGCCACAAATATTCCATGTGTGGTCCTTATATTTGATGAGTCTTAGCAGCAGTTTCATCGATTCATAAGTCTCATTAAGGCCAGTGGCATGTGCTACAGGTATTGAAGGTTTTTCATTGCCGTTGTGCAGTAATACAGCTTTAAGGCTAGCTTTACTAGAGTCAATGAACAGTCTCCATTCTTTTGGATCATAGCGACAGCCAATCCCTTGCATCAGACCACTGATATCGTGGCAGAAACAAACGTTTTCTTCCTGTAAGTAAAATGATGAAAACTGCAAATGGCGATGGCGGAAATGGGAAACTTTGGTGTTTGGTTGGAGAAGATTAAATTCTTGAAGTCTTGAACCAAGCAACTCTGCCTTTTCTTTTAGTAATTCCAAATCGCGCACTAAGTCATTTAACT
This sequence comes from Bathynomus jamesi, assembly GCA_023014485.1. Taxonomy (NCBI): domain Eukaryota; kingdom Metazoa; phylum Arthropoda; class Malacostraca; order Isopoda; family Cirolanidae; genus Bathynomus; species Bathynomus jamesi. The sequence continues at coordinate 77,899 of JAJOZX010013348.1, read as the reverse complement.
CCGCTTGACTTAACAAATGTGGGGAAATATTTGCATCTGGAACATATATGCCATCTTTCCCTGTTTCTATATCACTAGCAGAATCTTCAGATGAACTGCTGTCTGTTATCGTTGCTGGTGGAACTGGTGGTGGATTTGTTTCATCATGTGGTACTGGTTTCATTGCTGATTCGCAGTTTGGGTACGTGATCTTTGATTTGTTTTTCTTTGTGAAACCAGCAATCTTTGTCAAACAAAAATAACAATCATTGAAGTGATTTTTCGGCTCACGCCAAACCATGGGGACTGAGAACGGCATAGCTTTTCTTTTACCATTCATCCAAGCTATTAACATTGCATTGCACTGTGCACAGCAAATATGTGGTGCCCAGTCCCTCTGTTGGTCTCCTAACTTACAGTCAAAATAACACTTGTAGGCAAGTTTAATCTTTGTTGTTATGTTTCTACGTTGTGGCTTAGGTGTATATTGTCCACAGACAAAGCAGAAGTTGTCTGGGTGATTTACACAAGCACGTCTATTTGATGCCATTTTGAATTACCATACAATATCTGAAAAAACGTAGAAAGTAATTATTACGATGTGCAAAATAAAAAGAAATACACACCGTAGTACAAAACAAATGCTATAAAAACACACAAGTCACCACAACCTGTCACTTGCTCATCAGCAGAGAGCTTCAACAACCGTTCTGCTTGACTGTCACGTAGCGACTGACCGTTGGGCAGTTGCCCGTTATTATGCTCTTGACTCAGTGTTGCCAACTCGGGATAAATTTTATTTATCAAAATTGTTCGAATTTGTATATAGTTGGCAAAAAAAATTGCTTTAACCTTGAAAAGCAAGTTTCATATTACTGGCATTAAGCCGATTAAAACCAAAATCTGGACGTGGTAGAAAATTTTACTAAATGTGATTTGCATTTTACACAAAATCTAGACGTGATAGAAAAAATCTAATTATAGATTTGAAATCAGCATACCGAAATTAGCTAGGAGCACCTATTTGGTCTTCTGTAACAAAATCTTTGTTGCCTAGTGTTATCAAAGTCATTACAAACAATTGTAAAAACTGTTTTGGTTACAAACAATAAAATGTCATTTTACCTATATATTTATATACGCAACAATGGCATGAAAAAGAAAAGACAAATCGGTCAATTTCCTTCTTACAAACAAGAAAAAAGGTTAAACTAAAGACACAAACCGGTCTATTCAGGTTGAATTTAATTCTCTTTTACAACAAAAAAAAGGTTGAATTAAATTCTTAGATTACATTTTCTTAAATTAAATTCTCTTAAATTACAAAGAAATAGTTGTATTCAATTGACTGCACTGAAATTACTTGGGATTTAAAAACTGACTTGGAATAAAACTCTGACTTGGAATAAAACTCTGACTTGAACTCTATCAAGTATTCTGAAACTAACTTGAACTCTATCAACTATTCTTGAAACTAACTTGAACTCTATCGAGTATTCTTGAAACTAACTTGAACTCTATCCAGTATTCTTGAAACTAACTTGAACTCTATCAAGTATTCTTGAAACTAACTTGAACTCTATCAAGTATTCTTGAAACTAACTTGAACTCTATCAAGTATTCTGAAACTGTCTGACTTGAACGCTTGTCAATTATCTTGAAACTTAAACTGTCTAATTTGAACGCTTGTCAAGTATCTTGAAACTTAAACTGTCTAACTTGAACGCTTGTCAAGTATTTCTATAAATCTCTGGGGCGGTTGTCCCTTTTGGCGCAACCTTCTGACTTCAAAAACTGACTTAAAAAATGACTTCAAAAAATGACTTCAAAAAATGACTTCAAAAAATGACTTCAAAATTACTTCAAGTATCTCTCTAAATCTATAAACTCTCTATAAACACTCTCTTTCTTAATTTGCAAGTCAATTCAATTCAATAATTTGAAAAAATTTGCAAACAAAAATATAAAATGTAAACAACATTTCACTCGAATGTACACGAAGGTACGATACTATTATGTTTGATACATAACATAAAATTATGCTATAAAGAATATAATAGTGAAAATAACTGAAATTAACACTCTGAAATTAACTCTCTGAAATTAACTTCCGTTACTTTTAACGTCTGTTACTTTTAACGTCTGTTACTTTTAACGTCTGTTACTTTTAACTTCTGTGACTTTTAACTTCTGTGACTTTTAACTTCTGTGACTTTTAACTTCTGTGACTTTTAACTTCTGTGAAAATTACTGTTTCACTAAAAAAAAATGTATTACTGGTGTCTGAAGTGTTCACTGTGTTTTGTGTTAATTCTGGCTCCATACTAAATATTAACTGTTAATAATGCTGACTTTTCAAATGTTTACAAATTTCTTAAAAACACAAACTCTGTACTTAACAAAATTTCTACTGGCGAAATCCTCAGAGACGTGTCCTGAAGACTTCTTGCTGGCTACTTCTTCTTGGATGAAAACTAGGCGTGGAGAACTTGGAGTCGTGACACACCGGTTCAAGGGTGGATATTACGAACTAGAAGTCGTGACACGCCGGTCAACTGGTTTTATCCTGATGCAGGGTAATTTCTATCTTGGCCAAAGAGTGGCCTCTTCTTAAAATCTTCTTCTTCTTAAAATCTTCTTCTTCTTAAAATATTCTTCTTCTTAAAATATTCTTCTTCTTAAAATATTCTTCTTCTTAAAATATTCTTCTTAAAATAATATTCTTCTTAAAATAATATTCTTCTTAAAATAATATTCTTCTTAAAATAATATTCTTCTTAAAATAATATTCTTCTTAAAATATTCTTCTTCTTAAAATATTCTTCTTCTTAAAATATTCTTCTTCTTAAAATCTTCTTCTTAAAATCTTCTTCTTATCCTGGGGCAGGGTCGCCAGACTGTTAACCCCTCCGTCTATGGCCCTGGGTGGTTCGAATTGACGGGGATTCTAGTTAGGAGGCAGCAACGGATATTTCTTCTATAACATTCTAATTCTTTTCTCTCGCTTTATGGTCGACAGTTGTTAATTCTTCTCTTTCTATAATACTCTGATAATTTCTCTTGGTACTAAAATTATCGGCTTTTCTTTTATAACTTATCGACTTTACTGACTAAATTCCTGAAGAGAACAAGGCTCGAAGGAAAAGATAAAAATTTCTTTTACTCTAGTTTACTTCTCAAAATGTACAGGTATTGCTCTGAATTTACAGGGGTAGAGGTTCGACCTCTTTCGACCATGGCTCAGGCCGGAATCTAAAAATTAAGGAGGCAAGGGGTCTCTGCCCCCTCCCCGCAGCGAAGCTGCTAACCAGGGAGTCTCGTAGCAGTGACCTAAGCAGAGTCCCGTAATGAAGTGCTATAATGAAGTACGCAATGAAGACCCGTAATTTTACAAATACATGTAAAATATAAACCTAAATGTTTGGGGGAAGACAGTTGAAGGTTAAGTTTCTCCCTTTTAAACACATGATCAGATGTTTGAAAGATTCCAAATAAAAATTTAAAAATAAAAATAAAAACTAATCGTATATTTTTGCCGAATCTTCATTTCTGAAGGCGATATCATTTCGTAATAGTACATAAGTACAAATTAAGTACACGACTGAGTACGTATTAATTTTGGTTCATTACAATTACGATTACAATTATGGATTACTTCTCATTCGCTTATGATTGTCCATTACAGTTCTATTAAAGTACATTTTTACATTATAAATTAAATCATTACATTTAATTACAGTTTCATTGAAGTACATTACGTCGTTTACCATTCTTACAGTGTTTTTATATATTTATATATGGTTATACTATATGGTTATACTATATGGTTATACTATATGGTTATTATATATGGTTATTAGTACAACACAAGTACATGAGCACATACGAGATAATTTATATACGAAATAATATGTTATAATATGTTATAAATTTGAAATCAGAGGGACAGGAGGTTTCCATCTTAGAAGCGCTCACTTATGCTATAGTTCGCGGAATTTGATAACAACTAAGCATTTTCGAGTTGAATGCGGGAGGTGATATAATAAAAAATAATAAATGAAAAAAATAATACGAGAACGTATTTTTGCGTTTTCGAACGAATGCCTAAAGTTTTGCGTTTCATAGATTGACAAGAGTAAAAATGAATATTTAATAAAATTTATGTAGGATAATGATCAAGGGAAATTAATGACGGGAAAATGTGACGTATGGATGAATATGGTTGAATAATAATGTTTATACTACATAACACCACAACATTATTATTAAAGAATTTACCATACATTGCATACGGAAGATGTCCATATACTAAGCACGTGATTTAGTGTAAAAGGTATGCGAAACCTAAAGAAAATTAAGTTATTTTATGACGTCATAGTGTATAAGTCATTATTAGAAAAGATGAATTAGAGAAATACAGTAATGAATAAAGAAGTACAAATCGAAATTCTATCCAAAACTCGCTTAGGCGATTTTGGTTTCTTATGTAAAAATGAATATGGATTATTCATTGTTCATTTTTTACATATATATATATATATATATATATATATATATATATATATATATATATATATGTTAACCCCTCCGTCTATGGCCCTGGGTGGTTCGAATTGACGGGGGTTCTAGTTAGGAGGCAGCAACGGATATTTCTTCTATAACATTCTAATTCTTTTCTCTCGCTTCATGGTCGACAGTTGTTAATTCTTCTCTTTCTATAATACTCTGATAATTTCTCTTGGTACTAAAATTATCGGCTTTTCTTTTATAACTTATCGACTTTACTGACTAAATTCCTGAAGAGAACAAGGCTCGAAGGAAAAGATAAAAACTTCTTTTACTCTAGTTTACTTCTCAAAATGTACAGGTAGTGCTCTGAATTTAAAGGGGTAGAGGTTCGACCTCTTTCGACCATGGCTTAGGCCGGAATCTAAAAATTAAGGAGGCAAGGGGCCTCTGCCCCCTCCCCGCAGCGAAGCTGCTAACAAGGGAGTCTCGTAGCAGTGACCTAAGCAGAGTCCCGTAATGAAGTGCTATAATGAAGTACCGCAATGAAGTGCCGTAATTTTACAAATACATGTATAATATAAACCTAAATGTTTGGGGGAAGACAGTTGAACGTTAAGTTTCCCCCTTTTAAACACATGATCAGATGTTTGAAAGATTCCAAATAAAAATAAAAAATAAAAATAAAAACTAATCGTATAGTTTTTGCCGAATCTTCATTTCTGAAGGCGATATCATTTCGTAATAGTACATAAGTACAAATTAAGTACACGACTGAGTACGTATTAATTTTGGTTCATTACAATTACGATTACAATTATGGATTACTTCACATTCGCTTATGATTGTCCATTACAGTTCTATTAAAGTACATTCTTACATTATAAATTAAATCATTACATTTAATTACAGTTTCATTGAAGTACATTACGTCGTTTACCATTTTACAGTGTTTTTATATATTTATATATGGTTATAATATGTGGTTATAATATATGGTTATAATATGGTTATTATATATAGTTTATTATATTTGGTTATTAGTACAACACAAGTACATGAGACATGACACACATGATATAACATAACGCATGATAAAGTTATAAATTCGAATCGAGCGAAAGGAGACTTTTTTTATCTTTGAAGCGTTCGATTCTGCCAGTTAGCGGAATTTGATAACTTACTAAGCATTTTCGAGTTCAATGCGGGAGGTGATATAATAAAAAATAATAATGAAAAAATAATACGAGAACGTATTTTTGCGTTTCGAACGAAGGCATGAAGTTTTGCATTTCATAGATTGACACGAGTAAAAATGAATATTTAATAAAATTTATATAGGATAATGATCAAGCTAAAATATGGACGTATGGGGGCGGGGATATGGTCGAATAATAGTTATATTTATACTACATAACATATAAATAATGACTTCTATAGAGTGTACAGTTTTTATTATGATGATAAAGAATTTTCATACATTGCATACTAGAGATATAATGAAGGGAAATTAATGACGGGAAAATGTGACGTCATAGTTATTGAATTTGTACGTATAGTACAAATCATTATTAGGAAGATTTACATGAACGAATTAGAGACAAAGAGTGGGTATCAATGACTAAGAAGTACAACTGCGGGTTCCAATCCTGTTACATGCAATGTGTATGCATAATCTAGGGTCGAGGGTGAGATGGAAGACAATCATAATTAATTATAATAAATTCTATAACAATGAAAAATGGAAAATAGATACACTAAACCACAGAAATGGTAGATCATAGGGTTGTGACACAAACAAAAATAGGAAGCTACAAATAAAATTTTTATCCAAAACTCGCTTAGACGATTTTGGTTTCTTATGTAAAAATGAATATGGATTATTCATTGTTCATTTTTACAGTGTTTCCCCTCTAAAATGGTATTAATACAATAATATAATACAATTAATACAATACAATAGAATTAAGAAAATAACATCTAACGAATTCAAATTAGATGATGACATTCTTTTTTACAATACAAGTTTTATACAGAACGAGTTCGGGTAGTTGAGTACAATGCAGAGTATCAAATCTTTAAAATGACACTTGCTTACAAAATATAAAAAATTCAAAGATTAAAACTTTAATTTTAGACAAACAATTAAGTTAGACAAAGAATGATATTGTTAAATTTGTAGCAAAATTTTATTTTTCTGTGGGGAAAATTACATTCATAATGAATAGGTAAAAGTGAAATATAAATTTTAAAGTTCATGGATTTTCAAGGTTACCATGATAGTACAATTCATAACTAATTTTATTGACTATTGTAGGTAAAAATAGAATTACGTAGTGGATGATGTATAGACCTGTGGTATAGTGTGTATTTGGGTGTATTAGGTGCAAAGTGTGTATCCTACAATTTCGAGGGACAGATTAGCTGAGAGGATTGTTAAATTAACTGAATAAATGCATAAGCAAGATATATTAGACAGCAAAAATGATTAAGACTAAATAGCATAGTTTGCACTTACACGTAATGAAATAGTTTTATTGTGATATCCAATGATTTTAGCATAAGGTTTGTATATATAGTATATATAGTATATATATGTGCATACATGCGTTTTATTGACTGTTGTAGGTACAATCGAATTGCGTAGTGGATGATGTATAGACCTGTGGTCAAATGTGTGTTTATGTTTATTGGGTACAGATTGTAGTGGTTGGTGATACGTTCAAAAGGAGAAAGGGGATTTATAGTTGAATAGTTGAAGTTATACGTCAGTGTGCAGATGTATCTATAAATATTGGTAAGAAGCATCTGTAGATGAGTGAGTCGGTACAATAGTATGTAGAATATGAGAGTAATTTGTTCATCCCTGAAGAACTAGATCATTAGGGGTCATTGGTGGATTAGGATTATATATATATATATATATATATATATATATACTTTAAGGAACAGATAAAATAACTTAATAAATGTATGAGCGAGAATTTATATATAGTAAGCAATAATTATGATGTATTATAATGATGATATTTGCATACAAGTTTTAATGCAAAAGTGACTGGAGGGACGGAACGTAAATGAATTCGAATATGTGTCAAAAGTAATAAAATTCAATTAGGATTATAGATTTTATAATTAATCAGTTACACGTATAAGGTAATTAAAAAAAACGAACTTAGAGGACCTTACAATTAATGAAAGTAAATCTAGCGGTATTAAAAATTAAATTTTGAAGATGGAATTAAATTCGACTATTAACTTTCCTAGCAATATATGAACTATATAACCATTAACATTGACCAGAAGTATCGGTACGATAATTGAATTAAAAAAAAATTAATACAAATTAAAAATATAAATTAATTATGCATTTTAATGAGCTAAACATAATTTTCTAATACTCTTAAAAATAAAAGTAAATCGAACCTTAGATGAGTTCCGGCCAAGAATAAAAAAGTTATTGAAATGGAAGGAAAGCATTTCGAACAATCTTTTCTTTTAATAATTTCAGGTAAATTTTACATTAAAAATTATTTTTATATAATAAAAAAAAATATTAAAAAGGTTTAATAATTTTTGCATGTTAAGTAGAAAAATCATACTCTTTCGTTGAATGTTGATAGAATTTGAATTATTTGATATTTTGACACAATTAATTAAATTCGACCGACACAATTACTCAGTATTCATCGAATAAAAAAAATATAAAATATAAAAATTGAAAATAGAAATCAATTATAAACTATAATGAACTAAACATATACTGTAATATAAAAAAAAACCTAAATTGAGGTTATGTTCCATCGTACCAAAGAGGAATTAACCATGGTTGAACCATTTCTCTGGTTGACACGGTTCAACTGGGGTTGGGGGTGTTAAAATAAAATAAAAAGACAAAGTTTGGAGTACGACATTCGGGGGAATTGAGTGACTAAGCAGGGGTATAAGTCTGAAATTGACAATTACATCTTTCGTGAGCACTTTGCTCTTTAAAAAAAAGATTGCTTGTCACACTACTTAGAACAAAAATTAAAAGAGTTCAAACAAAACGGGGGAACGGCATGTTCGTCCTTATAGTAATTTAAAAGGAGTCATTGGGACAAGATCGATTAATTAATTATTACACAACTATTATTATCACATATACATTACAATGATTATCAAAGTCATTACAAACAATTGTAAAAACTGTTTTGGTTACAAACAATAAAATGTCATTTTACCTATATATTTATATACGCAACAATGGCATGAAAAAGAAAAGACAAATCGGTCAATTTCCTTCTTACAAACAAAAAAAAAAAAAACTTAACCTAAAGACGCAACCCGGTCAATTCAGGTTGAATTAAATTCTCTTTTACAACAAAAAAAAAGGTTGAATTAAATTCTCTTAAATTACAAAGAAAAAGTTGAATTCAATTGACTGCATTGAAATGACTTGGGACTTAAAAATTGACTTGGAATAAAACTCTGACTTGGAATAAAACTCTGACATGGAATAAAACTCTGACATGGAATAAAACTCTGACATGGAATAAAACTCTGACTTGAACTCTATCAAGTATTCTGAAACTAACTTGAACTCTATCAAGTATTCTTGAAACTAACTTGAACTCTATCAAGTATTCTTGAAACTAACTTGAACTCTATCAAGTATTCTTGAAACTAACTTGAACTCTATCAAGTATTCTTGAAACTAACTTGAACTCTATCGAGTATTCTTGAAACTAACTTGAACTCTATCAAGTATTCTTGAAACTAACTTGAACTCTATCAAGTATTCTGAAACTGTCTGACTTGAACGCTTGTCAAGTATCTTGAAACTTAAACTGTCTAACTTGAACGCTTGTCAAGTATCTTGAAACTTAAACTGTCTAACTTGAACGCTTGTCAAGTATCTTGAAACTTAAACTGTCTAACTTGAACGCTTGTCAAGTATTTCTATAAATGTCTGGACGGTTGTCCCTTTTGGCGCAACCTTCTGACTTCAAAAACTGACTTCAAAAATGACTTCAAAAAATGACTTAAAAAAATGACTTCAAAAAATGACTTCAAAACTGACTTCAAAATTACTTCAAGTATCTCTCTAAATCTATAAACTCTCTATAAACACTCTCTTTCTTAATTTGCAAGTCAATTCAATTCAATAATTTGAAAAAATTTGCAAACAAAAATATAAAATGTAAACATCATTTCACTCGAACGTACACGAATGTACGATACTATTATGTTTGATACATAACATAAAATTATTCTATACTGAATATAATAGTGAAAATAACTGAAATTAACTCTCTGAAATTAACTTCTGTTACTTTTAACGTCTGTTACTTTTAACGTCTGTTACTTTTAACGTCTGTTACTTTTAACGTCTGTTACTTTTAACGTCTGTGACTTTTAACTTCTGTGAAAATTACTGTTTCACTAAAAAAAAAATGTATCACTGGTGTCTGAAGTGTTCACTGTGTTTTGTGTTAATTCTGGCTCCATACTAAATATTAACTGTTAATAATGCTGACTTTTCAAATGTTTACAAATTTCTTAAAAAAACAAACTGTACTTAACAAAATTTCTACTGGCGAAATCCTCAGAGACGTGTCCTGAAGACGTCTTGCTGGCTACTTCTTCTTGGATGAAAACTAGGCGTGGAGAACTTGGAGTCGTGACACACCGGTTCAAGGGTGGATGTTACGAACTAGAAGTCGTGACACGCCGGTCAACTGGTTTTATCCTTATGCAGGGTAATTTCTATCTTGGCCAAAGAGTGGCCTCTTCTTAAAATCTTCTTCTTCTTAAAATATTCTTCTTCTTAAAATATTCTTCTTCTTAAAATATTCTTCTTCTTAAAATATTCTTCTTCTTAAAATATTATTCTTCTTAAAATCTTCTTCTTATCCTGGGGCAGGGTCGCCAGACTGTTAACCCCTCCGTCTATGGCCCTGGGTGGTTCGAATTGACGGGGGTTCTAGTTAGGATGCAGCAACGGATATTTCTTCTATAACATTCTAATTCTTTTCTCTCGCTTCATGGTCGACAGTTGTTAATTCTTCTCTTTCTATAATACTCTGATAATTTCTCTTGGTACTAAAATTATCGGCTTTTCTTTTATAACTTATCGACTTTACTGACTAAATTCCTGAAGAGAACAAGGCTCGAAGGAAAAGATAAAAACTTCTTTTACTCTAGTTTACTTCTCAAAATGTACAGGTAGTGCTCTGAATTTACAGGGGTAGAGGTTCGACTTCTTTCGACCATGGCTTAGGCCGGAATCTAAAAATTAAGGAGGCAAGGGGTCTCTGCCCCCTCCCCGCAGCGAAGCTGCTAACAAGGGAGTCTCGTAGCAGTGACCTAAGCAGAGTCCCGTAATGAAGTGCTATAATGAAGTACCGCAATGAAGTGCCGTAATTTTACAAATACATGTATAATATAAACCTAAATGTTTGGGGGAAGACAGTTGAACGTTAAGTTTCCCCCTTTTAAACACATGATCAGATGTTTGAAAGATTCCAAATAAAAATAAAAAAAATAAAAATAAAAACTAATCGTATAGTTTTGCCGAATCTTCATTTCTGAAGGCGATATCATTTCGTAATAGTACATAAGTACAAATTAAGTACACGTCTGAGTACGTATTAATTTTGGTTCATTACAATTACGATTACAATTATGGATTACTTCACATTCGCTTATGATTGTCCATTACAGTTCTATTAAAGTACATTCTTACATTATAAATTAAATCATTACATTTAATTACAGTTTCATTGAAGTACATTACGTCGTTTACCATTTTTACAGTGTTTTTATATATTTATATATGGTTATAATATGTGGTTATAATATATGGTTATAATATATGGTTATTATATTTGGTTATTAGTACAACACAAGTACATGAGACATGACACACATGATATAACATAACGCTTGATAAAGTTATAAATTCGAATCGAGCGAAAGGAGACTTTTTTATCTTTGAAGCGTTCGATTCTGCCAGTTAGCGGAATTTGATAACTTACTAAGCATTTTCGAGTTCAATGCGGGAGGTGATATAATAAAAAATAATAATGAAAAAATAATACGAGAACGTATTTTTGCGTTTTCGAACGAAGGCATGAAGTTTTGCATTTCATAGATTGACACGAGTAAAAATGAATATTTAATAAAATTTATATAGGATAATGATCAAGCTAAAATATGGACGTATGGGGGCGGGGATATGGTCGAATAATAGTTATATTTATACTACATAACATATAAATAATGACTTCTATAGAGTGTACAGTTTTTATTATGATGATAAAGAATTTTCATACATTGCATACTAGAGATATAATGAAGGGAAATTAATGACGGGAAAATGTGACATCAGAGTTATTGAATTTGTACGTATAGTACAAATCATTATTAGGAAGATTTACATGAACGAATTAGAGACAAAGAGTGGGTATCAATGACTAAGAAGTACAACTGCGGGTTCCAATCCTGTTACATGCAATGTGTATGCATAATCTAGGGTCGAGGGTGAGATGGAAGACAATCATAATTAATTATAATAAATTCTATAACAATGAAAAATGGAAAATAGATACAACTAAACCACAGAAATGGTAGATCATAGGGTTGTGACACAAACAAAAATAGGAAGCTACAAATAAAATTTTTATCCAAAACTCGCTTAGGCGATTTTGGTTTCTTATGTAAAAATGAATATGGATTATTCATTGTTCATTTTTACAGTGTTTCCCCCTCTAAAATGGTATTAATACAATAATATAATACAATTATACAATACAATAGAATAAGAAAATAACATCTAACGAATTCAAATTAGATGATGACATTCTTTTTTACAATACAAGTTTTATACAGAACGAGTTCGGGTAGTTGAGTACAATGCAGAGTATCAAATCTTTAAAATGACACTTGCTTACAAAATATAAAAAATTCAAAGATTAAAACTTTAATTTTAGACAAACAATTAAGTTAGACAAAGAATGATATTGTTAAATTTGTAGCAAAATTTTATTTTTCTGTGGGGAAAATTACATTCATAATGAATAGGTAAAAGGGAAAAATATAAATTTTAAAGTTCATGGATTTTCAAGGTTACCATGATAGTACAATTCATAACTAATTTTATTGACTATTGTAGGTAAAAATAGAATTACGTAGTGGATGATGTATAGACCTGTTATAGTGTGTATTTGGGTGTATTAGGTGCAAAGTGTGTATCCTACAATTTCGAGGGACAGATTAGCTGAGAGGATTGTTAAATTAACTGAATAAATGCATAAGCAAGATATATTAGACAGCAAAAATGATTAAGACTAAATTGCATAGTTTGCACTTACACGTAATGAAATAGTTTTATTGTGATATCCAATGATTTTAGCATAAGGTTTGTATATATAGTATATATAGTATATATAGTGTGCATACATGCGTTTTTATTGACTGTTGTAGGTACAATCGAATTGCGTAGTGGATGATGTATAGACCTGTGGTCAAATGTGTGTTTATGTTTATTGGGTACAGATTGTAGTGGTTGGTGATACGTTCAAAAGGAGAAAGTGGATTTATAGTTGAATAGTTGAAGTTATACGTCAGTGTGCAGATGTATCTATAAATATTGGTAAGAAGCATCTGTAGATGAGTGAGTCGGTACAATAGTATGTAGAATATGAGAGTAATTTGTTCATCCCTTGAAGAACTAGATCATTAGGGGTCGTTGGTGGATTAGGATTATATACTTATATATATATATATATATATATATATATATATACTTTAAGGAACAGATAAAATAACTTAATAAATGTATGAGCGAGAATTTATATATAGTAAGCAATAATTATGATGTATTATAATGATGATGTTTGCATACAAGTTTTAATGAAAAAGTGACTGGAGGGACGGAACGTAAATGAATTCGAATATGTGTCAAAAGTAATAAAATTCAATTAGGATTATAGATTTTATATAATTAATCAGTTACACGTATAAGGTAAAAAAAAAACGAACTTAGAGGACCTTACAATTAATGAAAGTAAATCTAGCGGTATTAAAAATTAAATTTTGAAGATGGAATTAAATTCGACTAGTAACATTCCTAGCAATATATGAACTATATAACCATTAACATTGACCAGAAGTATCGGTACGATAATTGAATTAAAAAAAAATTAATACAAATTAAAAATATAAATTAATTATGCATTTTAATGAGCTAAACATAATTTTATAATATTCTTAAAAATAAAAGTAAATCGAACCTTAGATGAGTTCCGGCCAAGAATAAAAAAGTTATTGAAATGGAAGGAAAGCATTTCGAACAATCTTTTCTTTTAATAATTTCAGGTAAATTTTACATTAAAAATTATTTTTATATAATAAAAAAAAATATTAAAAAGGTTTAATAATTTTTGCATGTTAAGTAGAAAAATCATACTCTTTCGTTGAATGTTGATAGAATTTGAATTATTTTATATTTTGACACAATTAATTAAATTCGACCGACACAATTACTCAGTATTCATCGAATAAAAAAAAAAAAAAAAATATAAAAATTGAAAATAGAAATCAATTATAAACTATAATGAACTAAACATATACTGTAATATAAAAAACACAACCTAAATTGAGGTTATGTTCCATCGTACCAAAGAGGAATTAACCATGGTTGAACCATTTCTCTGGTTGACACGGTTCAACTGGGGGGGGGTGTTAAAATAAAATAAAAAGACAAAGTTTGGAGTACGACATTCGGGGGAATTGAGTGACTAAGCAGGGGGTATAAGTCTGAAATTGACAATTACATCTTTCGTGAGCACTTTGCTCTTTAAAAAAAAGATTGCTTGTCACACTACTTAGAACAAAAATTAAAAGAGTTCAAACAAAACGGGGGAACGGCATGTTCCTCCTTATAGTAATTTAAAAAGGAGTCATTGGGACAAGATCGATTAATTAATTATTACACAACTATTATTATCACATATACATTACAATGATTATCAAAGTCATTACAAACAATTGTAAAAACTGTTTTGGTTACAAACAATAAAATGTCATTTTACCTATATATTTATATACGCAACAATGGCATGAAAAAGAAAAGACAAATCGGTCAATTTCCTTCTTACAAAAAAAAAAAAAACAACCTAAAGACGCAACCCGGTCAATTCAGGTGAGAATTAAATTCTCTTTTACAACAAAAAAAAAGGTTGAATTAAATTCTCTTAAATTACAAAGAAAAAGTTGAATTCAATTGACTGCATTGAAATGACTTGGGACTTAAAAACTGACTTGGAATAAAACTCTGACTTGGAATAAAACTCTGACATGGAATAAAACTCTGACATGGAATAAAACTCTGACATGGAATAAAACTCTGACATGGAATAAACTCTGACATGGAATAAAACTCTGACATGGAATAAAACTCTGACTTGAACTCTATCAAGTGTTCTGAAACTAACTTGAACTCTATCAAGTATTCTTGAAACTAACTTGAACTCTATCAAGTATTCTTGAAACTAACTTGAACTCTATCAAGTATTCTTGAAACTAACTTGAACTCTCTCAAGTATTCTTGAAACTAACTTGAACTCTATCAAGTATTCTTGAAACTAACTTGAACTCTATCGAGTATTCTTGAAACTAACTTGAACTCTATCAAGTATTCTTGAAACTAACTTGAACTCTATCAAGTATTCTGAAACTGTCTGACTTGAACGCTTGTCAAGTATCTTGAAACTTAAACTGTCTAACTTGAACGCTTGTCAAGTATCTTGAAACTTAAACTGTCTAACTTGAACGCTTGTCAAGTATCTTGAAACTTAAACTGTCTAACTTGAACGCTTGTCAAGTATCTTGAAACTTAAACTGTCTAACTTGAACGCTTGTCAAGTATTTCTATAAATGTCTGGACGGTTGTCCCTTTTGGCGCAACCTTCTGACTTCAAAAAATGACTTAAAAAAATGACTTCAAAAATGACTTCAAAACTGACTTCAAAATTACTTCAAGTATCTCTCTAAATCTATAAACTGTCTATAAACACTCTCTTTCTTAATTTGCAAGTCAATTCAATTCAATAATTTGAAAAAATTTGCAAACAAAAATATAAAATGTAAACATCATTTCACTCGAACGTACACGAATGTACGATACTATTATGTTTGATACATAACATAAAATTATTCTATACTGAATATAATAGTGAAAATAACTGAAATTAACTCTCTGAAATTAACTTCTGTTCTTTACGTCTGTTACTTTTAACGTCTGTTACTTTTAACGTCTGTTACTTTTAACGTCTGTTACTTTTAACGTCTGTGACTTTTAACTTCTGTGAAAATTACTGTTTCACTAAAAAAAAAATGTATCACTGGTGTCTAAAGTGTTCACTGTTTTGTGTTAATTCTGGCTCCATACTAAATATTAACTGTTAATAATGCTGACTTTTCAAATGTTTACAAATTTCTTAAAAACACAAACTCGTACTTAACAAAATTTCTACTGGCGAAATCCTCAGAGACGTGTCCTGAAGACTTCTTGCTGGCTACTTCTTCTTGGATGAAAACTAGGCGTGGAGAACTTGGAGTCGTGACACACCGGTTCAAGGGTGGATATTACGAACTAGAAGTCGTGACACGCCGGTCAACTGGTTTTATCCTGATGCAGGGTAATTTCTATCTTGGCCAAAGAGTGGCCTCTTCTTAAAATCTTCTTCTTCTTAAAATCTTCTTCTTCTTAAAATCTTCTTCTTCTTAAAATATTCTTCTTCTTAAAATATTCTTCTTCTTAAAATATTCTTCTTCTTAAAATATTCTTCTTCTTAGAATATTCTTCTTAAAATATTCTTCTTCTTAAAATAATATTCTTCTTAAAATAATATTCTTCTTGAAATAAAATTCTTCTTAAAATAATATTCTTCTTAAAATATTCTTCTTCTTAAAATATTCTTCTTCTTAAAATCTTCTTCTTAAAATCTTCTTCTTATCCTGGGGCAGGGTCGCCAGACTGTTAACCCCTCCGTCTATGGCCCTGGGTGGTTCGAATTGACGGGGGTTCTAGTTAGGAGGCAGCAACGGATATTTCTTCTATAACATTCTAATTCTTTTCTCTCGCTTCATGGTCGACAGTTGTTAATTCTTCTCTTTCTATAATACTCTGATAATTTCTCTTGGTACTAAAATTATCGGCTTTTCTTTTATAACTTATCGACTTTACTGACTAAATTCCTGAAGAGAACAAGGCTCGAAGAAAAAGATAAAAACTTCTTTTACTCTAGTTTACTTCTCAAAATGTACAGGTAGTGCTCTGAATTTACAGGGGTAGAGGTTCGACCTCTTTCGACCATGGCTTAGGCCGGAATCTAAAAATTAAGGAGGCAAGGGGCCTCTGCCCCCTCCCCGCAGCGAAGCTGCTAACAAGGGAGTCTCGTAGCAGTGATCTAAGCAGAGTCCCGTATTGAAGTGCTATAATGAAGTACCGCAATGAAGTGCCGTAATTTTACAAATACATGTATAATATAAACCTAAATGTTTGGGGAAGACAGTTGAAGGTTAAGTTTCCCCTTTTAAACACATGATCAGATGTTTGAAAGATTCCAAATAAAAATTAAAAAAATAAAAATAAAAACTAATCGTATATTTTTGGCCGAATCTTCATTTCTGAAGGCGATATCATTTCGTAATATACATAAGTACAAATTAAGTACACGACTGAGTACGTATTAATTTTGGTTCATTACAATTACGATTACAATTATGGATTACTTCACATTCGCTTATGATTGTCCATTACAGTTCTATTAAAGTACATTCTTACATTATAAATTAAATCATTACATTTAATTACAGTTTCATTGAAGTACATTACGTCGTTACCATTTTTACAGTGTTTTTTATATTTATATATGGTTATAATATGTGGTTATAATATATGGTTATAATATATGGTTATTATATATAGTTATTATATTTGGTTATTAGTACAACACAAGTACATGAGACATGACACACATGATATAACGTAACGCATGATAAAGTTATAAATTCGAATCGAGCGAAAGGAGACTTTTTTTTATCTTTGAAGCGTTCGATTCTGCCAGTTAGCGGAATTTGATAACTTACTAAGCATTTTCGAGTTCAATGGGAGGTGATATAATAAAAATAATAATGAAAAAATAATACGAGAACGTATTTTTGCGTTTTCGAACGAAGGCATGAAGTTTTGCATTTCATAGATTGACACGAGTAAAAATGAATATTTAATAAAATTTATATAGGATAATGATCAGCTAAAATATGGACGTATGGGGGCGGGGATATGGTCGAATAATAGTTATATTTATACTACATAACATATAAATAATGACTTCTATAGAGTGTACAGTTTTATTATGATGATAAAGAATTTTCATACATTGCATACTAGAGATATAATGAAGGGAAATTAATGACGGGAAAATGTGACGTCAGAGTTATTGAATTTGTACGTATAGTACAAATCATTATTAGGAAGATTTACATGAACGAATTAGAGACATAGAGTGGGTATCAATGACTAAGAAGTACAACTGCGGGTTCCAATCCTGTTACATGCAATGTGTATGCATAATCTAGGGTCGAGGGTGAGATGGAAGACATTCATAATTAATTATAATAAATTCTATAACAATGAAAAATGGAAAATAGATACAACTAAACCACAGAAATGGTAGATCATAGGGTTGTGACACAAACAAAAATAGGAAGCTACAAATAAATTTTTTATCCAAAACTCGCTTAGGCGATTTTGGTTTCTTATGTAAAAATAAATATGGATTATTCATTGTTCATTTTTACAGTGTTTCCCCCTCTAAAATGGTATTAATACAATAATATAATACAATTAATACAATACAATAGAATTAAGAAAATAACATCTAACGAATTCAAATTAGATGATGACATTCTTTTTTACAATACAAGTTTTATACAGAACGAGTTCGGGTAGTTGAGTACAATGCAGAGTATCAAATCTTTAAAATGACACTTGCTTACAAAATTAAAAAAAATTCAAAGATTAAAACTTTAATTTTAGACAAACAATTAAGTTAGACAAAGAATGATATTGTTAAATTTGTAGCAAAATTTTATTTTTCTGTGGGGAAAATTACATTCATAATGAATAGGTAAAAGGAAAAATATAAATTTTAAAGTTCATGGATTTTCAAGGTTACCATGATAGTACAATTCATAACTAATTTTATTGACTATTGTAGGTAAAAATAGAATTACGTAGTGGATGATGTATAGACCTGTGGTATAGTGTGTATTTGGGTGTATTAGGTGCAAAGTGTGTATCCTACAATTTCGAGGGACAGATTAGCTGAGAGGATTGTTAAATTAACTGAATAAATGCATAAGCAAGATATATTAGACAGCAAAAATGATTAAGACTAAATAGCATAATTTGCACTTACACGTAATGAAATAGTTTTATTGTGATATCCAATGATTTTAGCATAAGGTTTGTATATATAGTATATATAGTATATATAGTGTGCATACATGCGTTTTATTGACGGTTGTAGGTACAATCGAATTGCGTAGTGGATGATGTATAGACCTGTGGTCAAATGTGTGTTTATGTTTATTGGGTACAGATTGTAGTGGTTGGTGATACGTTCAAAAGGAGAAAGGGGATTTATAGTTGAATAGTTGAAGTTATACGTCAGTGTGCAGATGTATCTATAAATATTGGTAAGAAGCATCTGTAGATGAGTGAGTCGGTACAATAGTATGTGGAATATGAGAGTAATTTGTTCATCCCTTGAAGAACTAGATCATTAGGGGTCATTGGTGGATAGGATTATATATATATATATATAATATTATATATATATATATATATTATATATATATACTTTAAGAACAGATAAAATAACTTAATAAATGTATGAGCGAGAATTTATATATAGTAAGCAATAATTATGATGTATTATAATGATGATGTTTGCATACAAGTTTTAATGCAAAAGTGACTGGAGGGACGGAACGTAAATGAATTCGAATATGTGTCAAAAGTAATAAAATTCAATTAGGATTATAGATTTTATATAATTAATCAGTCACACTTATAAGGTAATTAAAAAAAACGAAATTAGAGGACCTTACAATTAATGAAAGTAAATCTAGCGGTATTAAAAATTAAATTTTGAAGATGGAATTAAATTCGACTAGTAACATTCCTAGCAATATATGAACTATATAACCATTAACATTGACCAGAAGTATCGGTACGATAATTGAATTAAAAAAAAATTAATACAAATTAAAAATATAAATTAATTATGCATTTTAATGAGCTAAACATAATTTTCTAATACTCTTAAAAATAAAAGTAAATCGAACCTTAGATGAGTTCCGGCCAAGAATAAAAAAGTTATTGAAATGGAAGGAAAGCATTTCGAACAATCTTTTCTTTTAATAATTTCAGGTAAATTTTACATTAAAAATTATTTTTATATAATAAAAAAAAATATTAAAAAGGTTTAATAATTTTTGCATGTTAAGTAGAAAAATCATACTCTTTCGTTGAATGTTGATAGAATTTGAATTATTTGATCGAATAAAAAAAAAAAAAATATATAAAAATGAAAATTAAATAAATTATAAACTATAATGAACTAAACATATACTGTAATATAAAAAACACAACCTAAATTGAGGTTATGTTCCATCGTACCAAAGAGGAATTAACCATGGTTGAACCATTTCTCTGGTTGACACGGTTCAACTGGGGTTGGGGGTGTTAAAATAAAATAAAAAGACAAAGTTTGGAGTACGACATTCGGGGGAATTGAGTGACTAAGCAGGGGGTATAAGTCTGAAATTGACAATTACATCTTTCGTGAGCACTTTGCTCTTTAAAAAAAAGATTGCTTGTCACTACTTAGAAAAAAATTAAAAGAGTTCAAACAAAACGGGGGAACGGCATGTTCGTCCTTATAGTAATTTAAAAGGAGTCATTGGGACAAGATCGATTAATTAATTATTACACACTATTATTATCACATATACATTACAATGATTATCAAAGTCATTACAAACAATTGTAAAAACTGTTTTGGTTACAAACAATAAAATGTCATTTTACCTATATATTTATATACGCAACAATGGCATGAAAAGAAAAGACAAATCGGTCAATTTCCTTCTTACAAACAAAAAAAAAAACTTAACCTAAAGACGCAACCCGGTCAATTCAGGTTGAATTAAATTCTCTTTTACAACAAAAAAAAAGGTTGAATTAAATTCTCTTAAATTACAAAGAAAAAGTTGAATTCAATTGACTGCATTGAAATGACTTGGGACTTAAAAATTGACTTGGAATAAAACTCTGACTTGGAATAAAACTCTGACATGGAATAAAACTCTGACATGGAATAAAACTCTGACATGGAATAAAACTCTGACTTGAACTCTATCAAGTATTCTGAAACACTTGAACTCTATCAAGTATTCTTGAAACTAACTTGAACTCTATCAAGTATTCTTGAAACTAACTTGAACTCTATCAAGTATTCTTGAAACTAACTTGAACTCTATCAAGTATTCTTGAAACTAACTTGAACTCTATCGAGTATTCTTGAAACTAACTTGAACTCTATCAAGTATTCTTGAAACTAACTTGAACTCTATCAAGTATTCTGAAACTGTCTGACTTGAACGCTTGTCAAGTATCTTGAAACTTAAACTGTCTAACTTGAACGCTTGTCAAGTATCTTGAAACTTAAACTGTCTAACTTGAACGCTTGTCAAGTATCTTGAAACTTAAACTGTCTAACTTGAACGCTTGTCAAGTATTTCTATAAATGTCTGGACGGTTGTCCCTTTTGGCGCAACCTTCTGACTTCAAAAACTGACTTCAAAAATGACTTCAAAAAATGACTTAAAAAAATGACTTCAAAAAATGACTTCAAAACTGACTTCAAAATTACTTCAAGTATCTCTCTAAATCTATAAACTCTCTATAAACACTCTCTTTCTTAATTTGCAAGTCAATTCAATTCAATAATTTGAAAAAATTTGCAAACAAAAATATAAAATGTAAACATCATTTCACTCGAACGTACACGAATGTACGATACTATTATGTTTGATACATAACATAAAATTATTCTATACTGAATATAATAGTGAAAATAACTGAAATTAACTCTCTGAAATTAACTCTCTGAAATTAACTTCTGTTACTTTTAACGTCTGTTACTTTTAACGTCTGTTACTTTTAACGTCTGTTACTTTTAACGTCTGTTACTTTTAACGTCTGTGACTTTTAACTTCTGTGAAAATTACTGTTTCACTAAAAAAAAAATGTATCACTGGTGTCTGAAGTGTTCACTGTGTTTTGTGTTAATTCTGGCTCCATACTAAATATTAACTGTTAATAATGCTGACTTTTCAAATGTTTACAAATTTCTTAAAAAAACAAACTGTACTTAACAAAATTTCTACTGGCGAAATCCTCAGAGACGTGTCCTGAAGACGTCTTGCTGGCTACTTCTTCTTGGATGAAAACTAGGCGTGGAGAACTTGGAGTCGTGACACACCGGTTCAAGGGTGGATGTTACGAACTAGAAGTCGTGACACGCCGGTCAACTTTTTATCCTTATGCAGGGTAATTTCTATCTTGGCCAAAGAGTGGCCTCTTCTTAAAATCTTCTTCTTCTTAAAATATTCTTCTTCTTAAAATATTCTTCTTCTTAAAATATTCTTCTTCTTAAAATATTCTTCTTCTTAAAATATTATTCTTCTTAAAATCTTCTTCTTATCCTGGGGCAGGGTCGCCAGACTGTTAACCCCTCCGTCTATGGCCCTGGGTGGTTCGAATTGACGGGGGTTCTAGTTAGGATGCAGCAACGGATATTTCTTCTATAACATTCTAATTCTTTTCTCTCGCTTCATGGTCGACAGTTGTTAATTCTTCTCTTTCTATAATACTCTGATAATTTCTCTTGGTACTAAAATTATCGGCTTTTCTTTTATAACTTATCGACTTTACTGACTAAATTCCTGAAGAGAACAAGGCTCGAAGGAAAAGATAAAAACTTTTTACTCTAGTTTACTTCTCAAAATGTACAGGTAGTGCTCTGAATTTACAGGGGTAGAGGTTCGACTTCTTTCGACCATGGCTTAGGCCGGAATCTAAAAATTAAGGAGGCAAGGGGTCTCTGCCCCCTCCCCGCAGCGAAGCTGCTAACAAGGGAGTCTCGTAGCAGTGACCTAAGCAGAGTCCCGTAATGAAGTGCTATAATGAAGTACCGCAATGAAGTGCCGTAATTTTACAAATACATGTATAATATAAACCTAAATGTTTGGGGGAAGACAGTTGAACGTTAAGTTTCCCCCTTTTAAACACATGATCAGATGTTTGAAAGATTCCAAAAAAATAAAAAAAATAAAAATAAAAACTAATCGTATAGTTTTGCCGAATCTTCATTTCTGAAGGCGATATCATTTCGTAATAGTACATAAGTACAAATTAAGTACACGTCTGAGTACGTATTAATTTTGGTTCATTACAATTACGATTACAATTATGGATTACTTCACATTCGCTTATGATTGTCCATTACAGTTCTATTAAAGTACATTCTTACATTATAAATTAAATCATTACATTTAATTACAGTTTCATTGAAGTACATTACGTCGTTTACCATTTTTACAGTGTTTTTATATATTTATATATGGTTATAATATGTGGTTATAATATATGGTTATAATATATGGTTATTATATTTGGTTATTAGTACAACACAAGTACATGAGACATGACACACATGATATAACATAACGCTTGATAAAGTTATAAATTCGAATCGAGCGAAAGGAGACTTTTTTTATCTTTGAAGCGTTCGATTCTGCCAGTTAGCGGAATTTGATAACTTACTAAGCATTTTCGAGTTCAATGCGGGAGGTGATATAATAAAAAATAATAATGAAAAAATAATACGAGAACGTATTTTTGCGTTTTCGAACGAAGGCATGAAGTTTTGCATTTCATAGATTGACACGAGTAAAAATGAATATTTAATAAAATTTATATAGGATAATGATCAAGCTAAAATATGGACGTATGGGGGCGGGGATATGGTCGAATAATAGTTATATTTATACTACATAACATATAAATAATGACTTCTATAGAGTGTACAGTTTTTATTATGATGATAAAGAATTTTCATACATTGCATACTAGAGATATAATGAAGGGAAATTAATGACGGGAAAATGTGACATCAGAGTTATTGAATTTGTACGTATAGTACAAATCATTATTAGGAAGATTTACATGAACGAATTAGAGACAAAGAGTGGGTATCAATGACTAAGAAGTACAACTGCGGGTTCCAATCCTGTTACATGCAATGTGTATGCATAATCTAGGGTCGAGGGTGAGATGGAAGACAATCATAATTAATTATAATAAATTCTATAACAATGAAAAATGGAAAATAGATACAACTAAACCACAGAAATGGTAGATCATAGGGTTGTGACACAAACAAAAATAGGAAGCTACAAATAAAATTTTTATCCAAAACTCGCTTAGGCGATTTTGGTTTCTTATGTAAAAATGAATATGGATTATTCATTGTTCATTTTTACAGTGTTTCCCCCTCTAAAATGGTATTAATACAATAATATAATACAATTTATACAATACAATAGAATTAAGAAAATAACATCTAACGAATTCAAATTAGATGATGACATTCTTTTTTACAATACAAGTTTTATACAGAACGAGTTCGGGTAGTTGAGTACAATGCAGAGTATCAAATCTTTAAAATGACACTTGCTTACAAAATATAAAAAAATTCAAAGATTAAAACTTTAATTTTAGACAAACAATTAAGTTAGACAAAGAATGATATTGTTAAATTTGTAGCAAAATTTTATTTTTCTGTGGGGAAAATTACATTCATAATGAATAGGTAAAAGGGAAAAATATAAATTTTAAAGTTCATGGATTTTCAAGGTTACCATGATAGTACAATTCATAACTAATTTTATTGACTATTGTAGGTAAAAATAGAATTACGTAGTGGATGATGTATAGACCTGTTATAGTGTGTATTTGGGTGTATTAGGTGCAAAGTGTGTATCCTACAATTTCGAGGGACAGATTAGCTGAGAGGATTGTTAAATTAACTGAATAAATGCATAAGCAAGATATATTAGACAGCAAAAATGATTAAGACTAAATTGCATAGTTTGCACTTACACGTAATGAAATAGTTTTATTGTGATATCCAATGATTTTAGCATAAGGTTTGTATATATAGTATATATAGTATATATAGTGTGCATACATGCGTTTTTATTGACTGTTGTAGGTACAATCGAATTGCGTAGTGGATGATGTATAGACCTGTGGTCAAATGTGTGTTTATGTTTATTGGGTACAGATTGTAGTGGTTGGTGATACGTTCAAAAGGAGAAAGTGGATTTATAGTTGAATAGTTGAAGTTATACGTCAGTGTGCAGATGTATCTATAAATATTGGTAAGAAGCATCTGTAGATGAGTGAGTCGGTACAATAGTATGTAGAATATGAGAGTAATTTGTTCATCCCTTGAAGAACTAGATCATTAGGGGTCGTTGGTGGATTAGGATTATATACTTATATATATATATATATATATATATATATATATATATACTTTAAGGAACAGATAAAATAACTTAATAAATGTATGAGCGAGAATTTATATATAGTAAGCAATAATTATGATGTATTATAATGATGATGTTTGCATACAAGTTTTAATGAAAAAGTGACTGGAGGGACGGAACGTAAATGAATTCGAATATGTGTCAAAAGTAATAAAATTCAATTAGGATTATAGATTTTATATAATTAATCAGTTACACGTATAAGGTAATTAAAAAAAACGAACTTAGAGGACCTTACAATTAATGAAAGTAAATCTAGCGGTATTAAAAATTAAATTTTGAAGATGGAATTAAATTCGACTAGTAACATTCCTAGCAATATATGAACTATATAACCATTAACATTGACCAGAAGTATCGGTACGATAATTGAATTAAAAAAAAATTAATACAAATTAAAAATATAAATTAATTATGCATTTTAATGAGCTAAACATAATTTTATAATATTCTTAAAAATAAAAGTAAATCGAACCTTAGATGAGTTCCGGCCAAGAATAAAAAAGTTATTGAAATGGAAGGAAAGCATTTCGAACAATCTTTTCTTTTAATAATTTCAGGTAAATTTTACATTAAAAATTATTTTTATATAATAAAAAAAAAATATTAAAAAGGTTTAATAATTTTTGCATGTTAAGTAGAAAAATCATACTTTCGTTGAATGTTGATAGAATTTGAATTATTTTATATTTTGACACAATTAATTAAATTCGACCGACACAATTACTCAGTATTCATCGAATAAAAAAAAAAAAAAAAAATATAAAAATTGAAAATAGAAATCAATTATAAACTATAATGAACTAAACATATACTGTAATATAAAAAACACAACCTAAATTGAGGTTATGTTCCATCGTACCAAAGAGGAATTAACCATGGTTGAACCATTTCTCTGGTTGACACGGTTCAACTGGGGTTGGGGGTGTTAAAATAAAATAAAAAGACAAAGTTTGGAGTACGACATTCGGGGGAATTGAGTGACTAAGCAGGGGGTATAAGTCTGAAATTGACAATTACATCTTTCGTGAGCACTTTGCTCTTTAAAAAAAGATTGCTTGTCACACTACTTAGAACAAAAATTAAAAGAGTTCAAACAAAACGGGGGAACGGCATGTTCCTCCTTATAGTAATTTAAAAAGGAGTCATTGGGACAAGATCGATTAATTAATTATTACACAACTATTATTATCACATATACATTACAATGATTATCAAAGTCATTACAAACAATTGTAAAAACTGTTTTGGTTACAAACAATAAAATGTCATTTTACCTATATATTTATATACGCAACAATGGCATGAAAAAGAAAAGACAAATCGGTCAATTTCCTTCTTACAAAAAAAAAAAAAAACAACCTAAAGACGCAACCCGGTCAATTCAGGTGAGAATTAAATTCTCTTTTACAACAAAAAAAAAGGTTGAATTAAATTCTCTTAAATTACAAAGAAAAAGTTGAATTCAATTGACTGCATTGAAATGACTTGGGACTTAAAAACTGACTTGGAATAAAACTCTGACTTGGAATAAAACTCTGACATGGAATAAAACTCTGACATGGAATAAAACTCTGACATGGAATAAAACTCTGACATGGAATAAAACTCTGACATGGAATAAAACTCTGACATGGAATAAAACTCTGACTTGAACTCTATCAAGTGTTCTGAAACTAACTTGAACTCTATCAAGTATTCTTGAAACTAACTTGAACTCTATCAAGTATTCTTGAAACTAACTTGAACTCTATCAAGTATTCTTGAAACTAACTTGAACTCTCTCAAGTATTCTTGAAACTAACTTGAACTCTATCAAGTATTCTTGAAACTAACTTGAACTCTATCGAGTATTCTTGAAACTAACTTGAACTCTATCAAGTATTCTTGAAACTAACTTGAACTCTATCAAGTATTCTGAAACTGTCTGACTTGAACGCTTGTCAAGTATCTTGAAACTTAAACTGTCTAACTTGAACGCTTGTCAAGTATCTTGAAACTTAAACTGTCTAACTTGAACGCTTGTCAAGTATCTTGAAACTTAAACTGTCTAACTTGAACGCTTGTCAAGTATCTTGAAACTTAAACTGTCTAACTTGAACGCTTGTCAAGTATTTCTATAAATGTCTGGACGGTTGTCCCTTTTGGCGCAACCTTCTGACTTCAAAAAATGACTTAAAAAAATGACTTCAAAAAATGACTTCAAAACTGACTTCAAAATTACTTCAAGTATCTCTCTAAATCTATAAACTGTCTATAAACACTCTCTTTCTTAATTTGCAAGTCAATTCAATTCAATAATTTGAAAAAATTTGCAAACAAAAATATAAAATGTAAACATCATTTCACTCGAACGTACACGAATGTACGATACTATTATGTTTGATACATAACATAAAATTATTCTATACTGAATATAATAGTGAAAATAACTGAAATTAACTCTCTGAAATTAACTTCTGTTACTTTTAACGTCTGTTACTTTTAACGTCTGTTACTTTTAACGTCTGTTACTTTTAACGTCTGTGACTTTTAACTTCTGTGAAAATTACTGTTTCACTAAAAAAAAAATGTATCACTGGTGTCTAAAGTGTTCACTGTGTTTTGTGTTAATTCTGGCTCCATACTAAATATTAACTGTTAATAATGCTGACTTTTCAAATGTTTACAAATTTCTTAAAAACACAAACTCTGTACTTAACAAAATTTCTACTGGCGAAATCCTCAGAGACGTGTCCTGAAGACTTCTTGCTGGCTACTTCTTCTTGGATGAAAACTAGGCGTGGAGAACTTGGAGTCGTGACACACCGGTTCAAGGGTGGATATTACGAACTAGAAGTCGTGACACGCCGGTCAACTGGTTTTATCCTGATGCAGGGTAATTTCTATCTTGGCCAAAGAGTGGCCTCTTCTTAAAATCTTCTTCTTCTTAAAATCTTCTTCTTAAAATCTTCTTCTTCTTAAAATATTCTTCTTCTTAAAATATTCTTCTTCTTAAAATATTCTTCTTCTTAAAATATTCTTCTTCTTAGAATATTCTTCTTAAAATATTCTTCTTCTTAAAATAATATTCTTCTTGAAATAAAATTCTTCTTAAAATAATATTCTTCTTAAAATATTCTTCTTCTTAAAATATTCTTCTTCTTAAAATCTTCTTCTTAAAATCTTCTTCTTATCCTGGGGCAGGGTCGCCAGACTGTTAACCCCTCCGTCTATGGCCCTGGGTGGTTCGAATTGACGGGGGTTCTAGTTAGGAGGCAGCAACGGATATTTCTTCTATAACATTCTAATTCTTTTCTCTCGCTTCATGGTCGACAGTTGTTAATTCTTCTCTTTCTATAATACTCTGATAATTTCTCTTGGTACTAAAATTATCGGCTTTTCTTTTATAACTTATCGACTTTACTGACTAAATTCCTGAAGAGAACAAGGCTCGAAGGAAAAGATAAAAACTTCTTTTACTCTAGTTTACTTCTCAAAATGTACAGGTAGTGCTCTGAATTTACAGGGGTAGAGGTTCGACCTCTTTCGACCATGGCTTAGGCCGGAATCTAAAAATTAAGGAGGCAAGGGGCCTCTGCCCCCTCCCCGCAGCGAAGCTGCTAACAAGGGAGTCTCGTAGCAGTGATCTAAGCAGAGTCCCGTATTGAAGTGCTATAATGAAGTACCGCAATGAAGTGCCGTAATTTTACAAATACATGTATAATATAAACCTAAATGTTTGGGGGAAGACAGTTGAAGGTTAAGTTTCCCCCTTTTAAACACATGATCAGATGTTTGAAAGATTCCAAATAAAAATTAAAAAAATAAAAATAAAAACTAATCGTATATTTTTGCCGAATCTTCATTTCTGAAGGCGATATCATTTCGTAATAGTACATAAGTACAAATTAAGTACACGACTGAGTACGTATTAATTTTGGTTCATTACAATTACGATTACAATTATGGATTACTTCACATTCGCTTATGATTGTCCATTACAGTTCTATTAAAGTACATTCTTACATTATAAATTAAATCATTACATTTAATTACAGTTTCATTGAAGTACATTACGTCGTTTACCATTTTTACAGTGTTTTTATATATTTATATATGGTTATAATATGTGGTTATAATATATGGTTATAATATATGGTTATTATATATAGTTATTATATTTGGTTATTAGTACAACACAAGTACATGAGACATGACACACATGATATAACGTAACGCATGATAAAGTTATAAATTCGAATCGAGCGAAAGGAGACTTTTTTTTATCTTTGAAGCGTTCGATTCTGCCAGTTAGCGGAATTTGATAACTTACTAAGCATTTTCGAGTTCAATGCGGGAGGTGATATAATAAAAAATAATAATGAAAAAATAATACGAGAACGTATTTTTGCGTTTTCGAACGAAGGCATGAAGTTTTGCATTTCATAGATTGACACGAGTAAAAATGAATATTTAATAAAATTTATATAGGATAATGATCAAGCTAAAATATGGACGTATGGGGGCGGGGATATGGTCGAATAATAGTTATATTTATACTACATAACATATAAATAATGACTTCTATAGAGTGTACAGTTTTTATTATGATGATAAAGAATTTTCATACATTGCATACTAGAGATATAATGAAGGGAAATTAATGACGGGAAAATGTGACGTCAGAGTTATTGAATTTGTACGTATAGTACAAATCATTATTAGGAAGATTTACATGAACGAATTAGAGACATAGAGTGGGTATCAATGACTAAGAAGTACAACTGCGGGTTCCAATCCTGTTACATGCAATGTGTATGCATAATCTAGGGTCGAGGGTGAGATGGAAGACATTCATAATTAATTATAATAAATTCTATAACAATGAAAAATGGAAAATAGATACAACTAAACCACAGAAATGGTAGATCATAGGGTTGTGACACAAACAAAAATAGGAAGCTACAAATAAATTTTTTATCCAAAACTCGCTTAGGCGATTTTGGTTTCTTATGTAAAAATAAATATGGATTATTCATTGTTCATTTTTACAGTGTTTCCCCCTCTAAAATGGTATTAATACAATAATATAATACAATTAATACAATACAATAGAATTAAGAAAATAACATCTAACGAATTCAAATTAGATGATGACATTTTTTTACAATACAAGTTTTATACAGAACGAGTTCGGGTAGTTGAGTACAATGCAGAGTATCAAATCTTTAAAATGACACTTGCTTACAAAATATAAAAAAATTCAAAGATTAAAACTTTAATTTTAGACAAACAATTAAGTTAGACAAAGAATGATATTGTTAAATTTGTAGCAAAATTTTATTTTTCTGTGGGGAAAATTACATTCATAATGAATAGGTAAAAGGGAAAAATATAAATTTTAAAGTTCATGGATTTTCAAGGTTACCATGATAGTACAATTCATAACTAATTTTATTGACTATTGTAGGTAAAAATAGAATTACGTAGTGGATGATGTATAGACCTGTGGTATAGTGTGTATTTGGGTGTATTAGGTGCAAAGTGTGTATCCTACAATTTCGAGGGACAGATTAGCTGAGAGGATTGTTAAATTAACTGAATAAATGCATAAGCAAGATATATTAGACAGCAAAAATGATTAAGACTAAATAGCATAATTTGCACTTACACGTAATGAAATAGTTTTATTGTGATATCCAATGATTTTAGCATAAGGTTTGTATATAGTATATATAGTATATATAGTGTGCATACATGCGTTTTATTGACGGTTGTAGGTACAATCGAATTGCGTAGTGGATGATGTATAGACCTGTGGTCAAATGTGTGTTTATGTTTATTGGGTACAGATTGTAGTGGTTGGTGATACGTTCAAAAGGAGAAAGGGGAT
Source organism: Bathynomus jamesi (assembly GCA_023014485.1). NCBI lineage: Eukaryota > Metazoa > Arthropoda > Malacostraca > Isopoda > Cirolanidae > Bathynomus > Bathynomus jamesi. The sequence continues at coordinate 46,803 of JAJOZX010013348.1, read as the reverse complement.
TTATAGTTGAATAGTTGAAGTTATACGTCAGTGTGCAGATGTATCTATAAATATTGGTAAGAAGCATCTGTAGATGAGTGAGTCGGTACAATAGTATGTGGAATATGAGAGTAATTTGTTCATCCCTTGAAGAACTAGATCATTAGGGGTCATTGGTGGATTAGGATTATATATATATATATATATATATATATATATATATATATATATATATATATATATATATATACTTTAAGGAACAGATAAAATAACTTAATAAATGTATGAGCGAGAATTTATATATAGTAAGCAATAATTATGATGTATTATAATGATGATGTTTGCATACAAGTTTTAATGCAAAAGTGACTGGAGGGACGGAACGTAAATGAATTCGAATATGTGTCAAAAGTAATAAAATTCAATTAGGATTATAGATTTTATATAATTAATCAGTCACACTTATAAGGTAATTAAAAAAAACGAAATTAGAGGACCTTACAATTAATGAAAGTAAATCTAGCGGTATTAAAAATTAAATTTTGAAGATGGAATTAAATTCGACTAGTAACATTCCTAGCAATATATGAACTATATAACCATTAACATTGACCAGAAGTATCGGTACGATAAATGAATTAAAAAAAAATTAATACAAATTAAAAATATAAATTAATTATGCATTTTAATGAGCTAAACATAATTTTCTAATACTCTTAAAAATAAAAGTAAATCGAACCTTAGATGAGTTCCGGCCAAGAATAAAAAAGTTATTGAAATGGAAGGAAAGCATTTCGAACAATCTTTTCTTTTAATAATTTCAGGTAAATTTTACATTAAAAATTATTTTTATATAATAAAAAAAAATATTAAAAAGGTTTAATAATTTTTGCATGTTAAGTAGAAAAATCATACTCTTTCGTTGAATGTTGATAGAATTTGAATTATTTGATCGAATAAAAAAAAAAAAAAATATATAAAAATTGAAAATATAAATCAATTATAAACTATAATGAACTAAACATATACTGTAATATAAAAAACACAACCTAAATTGAGGTTATGTTCCATCGTACCAAAGAGGAATTAACCATGGTTGAACCATTTCTCTGGTTGACACGGTTCAACTGGGGTTGGGGGTGTTAAAATAAAATAAAAGACAAAGTTTGGAGTACGACATTCGGGGAATTGAGTGACTAAGCAGGGGGTATAAGTCTGAAATTGACAATTACATCTTTCGTGAGCACTTTGCTCTTTAAAAAAAAGATTGCTTGTCACACTACTTAGAACAAAAATTAAAAGAGTTCAAACAAAACGGGGGAACGGCATGTTCCTCCTTATAGTAATTTAAAAAGGAGTCATTGGGACAAGATCGATTAATTAATTATTACACAACTATTAGTATCACATATACATTACAATGATTATCAAAGTCATTACAAACAATTGTAAAAACTGTTTTGGTTACAAACAATAAAATGTCATTTTACCTATATATTTATATACGCAACAATGGCATGAAAAAGAAAAGACAAATCGGTCAATTTCCTTTTTACAAACAAAAAAAAAAACAACCTAAAGACGCAACCCGGTCAATTCAGGTTGAATTAAATTCTCTTTTACAACAAAAAAAAAGGTTGAATTAAATTCTCTTAAATTACAAAGAAAAAGTTGAATTCAATTGACTGCATTGAAATGACTTGGGACTTAAAAACTGACTTGGAATAAAACTCTGACTTGGAATAAAACTCTGACTTGGAATAAAACTCTGACTTGGAATAAAACTCTGACTTGGAATAAAACTCTGACGTGGAATAAAACTCTGACATGGAATAAAACTCTCTGACTTGAACTCTATCAAGTATTCTTGAAACTAACTTGAACTCTATCAAGTATTCTTGAAACTAACTTGAACTCTATCAAGTATTCTTGAAACTAACTTGAACTCTATCGAGTATTCTTGAAACTAACTTGAACTCTATCAAGTATTCTTGAAACTAACTTGAACTCTATCAAGTATTCTGAAACTGTCTGACTTGAACGCTTGTCAAGTATCTTGAAACTTAAACTGTCTAACTTGAACGCTTGTCAAGTATCTTGAAACTTAAACTGTCTAACTTGAACGCTTGTCAAGTATCTTGAAACTTAAACTGTCTAACTTGAACGCTTGTCAAGTATCTTGAAACTTAAACTGTCTAACTTGAACGCTTGTCAAGTATTTCTATAAATGTCTGGACGGTTGTCCCTTTTGGCGCAACCTTCTGACTTCAAAAACTGACTTAAAAAATGACTTCAAAAAATGACTTAAAAAAATTACTTCAAAAAATGACTTCAAAACTGACTTCAAAATTACTTCAAGTATCTCTCTAAATCTATAAACTGTCTATAAACACACTCTTTCTTAATTTGCAAGTCAATTCAATTCAATAATTTGAAAAAATTTGCAAACAAAAATATAAAATGTAAACATCATTTCACTCGAACGTACACGAATGTACGATACTATTATGTTTGATACATAACATAAAATTATTCTATACTGAATATAATAGTGAAAATAACTGAAATTAACTCTCTGAAATTAACTTCTGTTACTTTTAACGTCTGTTACTTTTAACGTCTGTTACTTTTAACGTCTGTTACTTTTAACGTCTGTGACTTTTAACTTCTGTGAAAATTACTGTTTCACTAAAAAAAAAATGTATCACTGGTGTCTGAAGTGTTCACTGTGTTTTGTGTTAATTCTGGCTCCATACTAAATATTAACTGTTAATAATGCTGACTTTTCAAATGTTTACAAATTTCTTAAAAACACAAACTCTGTACTTAACAAAATTTCTACTGGCGAAATCCTCAGAGACGTGTCCTGAAGACTTCTTGCTGGCTACTTCTTCTTGGATGAAAACTAGGCGTGGAGAACTTGGAGTCGTGACACACCGGTTCAAGGGTGGATATTACGAACTAGAAGTCGTGACACGCCGGTCAACTGGTTTTATCCTGATGCAGGGTAATTTCTATCTTGGCCAAAGAGTGGCCTCTTCTTAAAATCTTCTTCTTCTTAAAAGCTTCTTCTTAAAATCTTCTTCTTAAAATCATCTTCTTTAAAATCTTCTTCTTCTTAAAATATTCTTCTTCTTAAAATATTCTTCTTAAAATATTCTTCTTCTTAAAATAATATTCTTCTTAAAATAATATTCTTCTTAAAATAATAATCTTCTTAAAATATTCTTCTTCTTAAAATATTCTTCTTCTTAAAATATTCTTCTTCTTAAAATCTTCTTCTTAAAATCTTCTTATCCTGGGGCAGGGTCGCCAGACTGTTAACCCCTCCGTCTATGGCCCTGGGTGGTTCGAATTGACGGGGGTTCTAGTTAGGAGGCAGCAACGGATATTTCTTCTATAACATTCTAATTCTTTTCTCTCGCTTTATGGTCGACAGTTGTTAATTCTTCTCTTTCTATAATACTCTGATAATTTCTCTTGGTGCTAAAATTATCGGCTTTTCTTTTATAACTTATCGACTTTACTGACTAAATTCCTGAAGAGAACAAGGCTCGAAGGAAAAGATAAAAATTTCTTTTACTCTAGTTTACTTCCAAAATGTACAGGTAGTGCTCTGAATTTACAGGGGTAGAGGTTCGACCTCTTTCGACCATGGCTCAGGCCGGAATCTAAAAATTAAGGAGGGCAAGGGGTCTCTTGCCCCCATTCCCCGCAGCGAAGCTGCTAACCAGGGAGTCTAGTAGCAGTGACCTAAGCAGAAAGTCCCGTAATGAAGTGCTATAATGAGTACGCAATGAAGACCCGTAATTTTACAAATTACATGATAATATAAACCTAAATGTTTGGGGGAAGACAGTTGAAGGTTAAGTTTCTCCCTTTTAAACACATGATCAGATGTTTGAAAGATTCCAAATAAAATTTAAAAATAAAAATAAAAACTAATCGTATATTTTTGGCCGAATCTTCATTTCTGAAGGCGATATCATTTCGTAATAGTACATAAGTACAAATTAAGTACACGACTGAGTACGTATTAATTTTGGTTCATTACAATTACGATTACAATTATGGATTACTTCACATTCGCTATGATTGTCCATTACAGTTCTATTAAAGTACATTTTTACATTATAAATTAAATCATTACATTTAATTACAGTTTCATTGAAGTACATTACGTCGTTACCATTCTTACAGTGTTTTTATATATTTATATATGGTTATACTATATGGTTATACTATATGGTTATACTATATGGTTATTATATATGGTTATTAGTACAACACAAGTACATGAGCACATACGAGATAATTTATATACGAAATAATATGTTATAATATGTTATAAATTTGAAATCAGAGGGACAGGAGGTTTCCATCTTAGAAGCGCTCACTTGCTATAGTTCGCGGAATTTGATAACAACTAAGCATTTTCGAGTTGAATGCGGGAGGTGATATAATAAAAAATAATAAATGAAAAAAATAATACGAGAACGTATTTTTGCGTTTTCGAACGAATGACTAAAGTTTTGCGTTTCATAGATGACAAGAGTAAAAAATGAATATTTAATAAAATTTAGTAGGATAATGATCAGGGAAATTAATGACGGGAAAATGTGACGTATGGATGAATATGGTTGAATAATAATGTTTATACTACATAACACCACACATTATTATTAAAGAATTTACCATACATTGCATACGAAAGATGTCCATATACTAAGCACGTGATTTAGTGTACAAGGTATGCGAAACGTAAAGAAAATTAAGTTATTTTATGACGTCATAGTGTATAAGTCATTATTAGAAAAGATGAATTAGAGAAATACAGTAATGAATAAAGAAGTACAAATCGAAATTCTATCCAAAACTCGCTTAGGCGATTTTGGTTCTTAAGTAAAAATGAATATGGATTATTCATTGTTTCATTTTTTACATATATATATATATATATATATATATATATATATATATATATATATATATAGTATATATATATATTTTAACCCCTCCGTCTATGGCCCTGGGTGGTTCGAATTGACGGGGGTTCTAGTTAGGAGGCAGCAACGGATATTTCTTCTATAACATTCTAATTCTTTTCTCTCGCTTTATGGTCGACAGTTGTTAATTCTTCTCTTTCTATAATACTCTGATACTTTCTCTTGGTACTAAAATTATCGCTTTTCTTTTATAACTTATCGACTTTACTGACTAAATTCCTGAAGAGAACAAGGCTCGAAGGAAAAGATAAAAACTTCTGAGGCAGGCTTAGGCCGGCTTAGGCCGGAATCTAAAAATTAAGGAGGCAAGGGGCCTCTGCCCCTCCCCGCAGCGAAGATGCTAACAAGGGAGTCTCGTAGCATGACCTAAGCAGAGTCCCGTAATGAAGTGCTATAATGAAGTCCGCAATGAAGTGCCGTAATTTTACAAATACATGTATAATATAAACCTAAATGTTTGGGGAAGACAGTTGAAGGTTAAGTTTCCCCTTTTAAACACATGATCAGATGTTTGAAAGATTCCAAATAAAAATTTAAAAATAAAATAAGAAAACTAATCGTATATTTTTGCCGAATCTTCATTTCTGAAGGCGATATCATTTTGTAAATAGTACATAAGTACAAATTAAGTACACGACTGAGTACGTATTAATTTGGTTCATTACAATTACGATTACAATTATGGATTACTTCACATTCGCTTATGATTTTCCATTACAGTTCTATTAAAGTACATTCTTACATTATAAGTTAAATCATTACATTTAATTACAGTTTCATTGAAGTACATTACGTCGTTTACCATTTTTACAGTGTTTTTATATATTTATATATGGTTATAATATTTGGTTATAATATATGGTTATAATATATGGTTATTATATATGGTTATTATATTTGGTTATTAGTACAACACAAGTACATGAGACATGACACACATGATATAACATAACGCATGATAAAGTTATAAATTCGAATCGAGCGAAAGGAGACTTTTTTTATCTTTGAAGCGTTCGATTCTGCCAGTTAGCGGAATTTGATAACCTACTAAGCATTTTCGAGTTCAATGCGGGAGGTGATATAATAAAAAATAATAATGAAAAAATAATACGAGAACGTATTTTGCGTTTTTCGAACGAAGGCATGAAGTTTTTGCATTTCATAGATTGACACGAGTAAAAATGAATATTTAATAAAATTTATATAGGATAATGATCAGCTAAAATATGGACGTATGGGGGCGGGGATATGGTCGAATAATAGTTATATTTATACTACATAACATATAAATAATGACTTCTATAGAGTGTACAGTTTTTATTATGATGATAAAGAATTTTCATACATTGCATACTAGAGATATAATGAAGGGAAATTAATGACGGGAAAATGTGACGTCATAGTTATTGAATTTGTACGTATAGTAAAATCATTATTAGGAAGATTTACATGAACGAATTAGAGACAAAGAGTGGGTATCAATGACTAAGAAGTACAACTGCGGGTTCCAATCCTGTTACATGCAATGTGTATGCATAATCTAGGGTCGAGGGTGAGATGGAAGACAATCATAATTAATTATAATAAATTCTATAGCAATGAAAAATGGAAAATAGATACAACTAAACCACAGAAATGGTAGATCATAGGGTTGTGACACAAACAAAAATAGAAGCTACAAATAAAATTTTTTATCCAAAACTCGCTTAGGCGATTTTGGTTTCTTATGTAAAAATGAATATGGATTATTCATTGTTCATTTTTACAGTGTTTCCCCCTCTAAAATGGTATAATACAATAATATAATACAATTAATACAATACAATAGAATTAAGAAAATAACATCTAACGAATTCAAATTAGATGATGACATTCTTTTTTACAATACAAGTTTTATACAGAACGAGTTCGGGTAGTTGAGTACAATGCAGAGTATCAAATCTTTAAAATGACACTTGCTTACAAAATATAAAAAAATTCAAAGATTAAAACTTTAATTTTAGACAAACAATTAAGTTAGACAAAGAATGATATTGTTAAATTTGTAGCAAAATTTTATTTTTCTGTGGGGAAAATTACATTCATAATGAATAGGTAAAAGGGAAAAATATAAATTTTAAAGTTCATGGATTTTCAAGGTTACCATGATAGTACAATTCATAACTAATTTTATTGACTATTGTAGGTAAAAATAGAATTACGTAGTGGATGATGTATAGACCTGTGGTATAGTGTGTATTTGGGTGTATTAGGTGCAAAGTGTGTATCCTACAATTTCGAGGGACAGATTAGCTGAGAGGATTGTTAAATTAACTGAATAAATGCATAAGCAAGATATATTAGACAGCAAAAATGATTAAGACTAAATAGCATAGTTTGCACTTACACGTATGAAATAGTTTTATTGTGATATCCAATGATTTTAGCATAAGGTTTGTATATATAGTATATATAGTGTGCATACATGCGTTTTTATTGACTGTTGTAGGTACAATCGAATTGCGTAGTGGATGATGTATAGACCTGTTTTCAAATGTGTGTTTATGTTTATTGGGTACAGATTGTAGTGGTTGGTGATACGTTCAAAAGGAGAAAGTGGATTTATAGTTGAATAGTTGAAGTTATACGTCAGTATGCAGATGTATCTATAAATATTGGTAAAAGCATCTGTAGATGAGTGAGTCGGTACAATAGTATGTAGAATATGAGAGTAATTTGTTCATCCCTTGAAGAACTAGATCATTAGGGTCATTGGTGGATTAGGATTATATACTTATATATATATATATATATATATATATATATATAATATCTAACAAGAACAGATAAAATAACTTAATAAATGTATGAGCGAGAATTTATATATGTAAGCAATAATTATGATGTATTATAATGATGATGTTTGCATACGAGTTTTAATGCAAAAGTGACTGGAGGGACGGAACGTAAATGAATTCGAATATGTGTCAAAAGTAATAAATTCAATTAGGATTATAGATTTTACATAATTAATCAGTTACACGTATAAGGTAATTATACAAATTAAAAATATAAATTAATTATGCATTTTAATGAGCTAAACATAATTTTCTAATACTCTTTAAAATAAAGTAAATCGAACCTTAGATGAGTTCCGGCCAAGAATAAAAAAGTTATTGAAATGGAAGGAAAGCATTTCGAACATCTTTTCTTTTAATAATTTCAGGTAAATTTTACATTAAAAATTATTTTTATATAATAAAAAAAAAATTAAAAAGTTTAATAATTTTTGCATGTTAAGTAGAAAAATCATACTCTTTCGTTGAATGTTGATAGAATTTGAATTATTTGATATTTTGGACACAATTAATTAAATTCGACCGACACAATTACTCAGTATTCATCGAATAAAAAAAAAAAAAAATATATAAAAATTGAAAATAGAAATCAATTATAAACTATAATGAACTAAACATATACTGTTATAAAAAACACAACCTAAATTGAGGTTATGTTCCATCGTACCAAAGAGGAATTATCCATGGTTGAACCATTTCTCTGGTTGACACGGTTCAACTGGGTTGGGGGTGTTAAAATAAAATAAAAAGACAAAGTTTGGAGTACGACATTCGGGGGAATTGAGTGACTAAGCAGGGGTATATCTGAAATTGACACACATCTTTCGTGAGCACTTTGCTCTTTAAAAAAAAGATTGCTTGTCACACTACTTAGAACAAAAATTAAAAGAGTTCAAACAAAACGGGGGAACGGCATGTTCCTCCTTATAGTATTTAAAAAGGAGTCATTGGACAAGATCGATTAATTAATTATTACACAACTATTATTATCACATATACATTACAATGATTATCAAAGTCATTACAAACAATTGTAAAAACTGTTTTGGTTACAAACAATAAAATGTCATTTTACCTATATATTTATATACGCAACAATGGCATGAAAAGAAAAGACAAATCGGTCAATTTCCTTCTTACAAACAAAAAAAAAAAACTTAACCTAAAGACGCAACCCGGTCAATTCAGGTTGAATTAAATTCTCTTTTACAACAAAAAAAAGGTTGAATTAAATTCTCTTAAATTACAAAGAAAAGTTGAATTCAATTGACTGCATTGAAATGACTTGGGACTTTAAAAACTGACTTGGAATAAAACTCTGACTTGGAATAAAACTCTGACATGGAATAAAACTCTCTGACTTGAACTCTATCAAGTATTCTGAAACTAACTTGAACTCTATCAAGTATTCTTGAAACTAACTTGAACTCTATCAAGTATTCTTGAAACTAACTTGAACTCTATCAAGTATTCTTGAAACTACTTGACTCTATCGAGTATTCTTGAAACTAACTTGAACTCTATCAAGTATTCTTGAAACTAACTTGAACTCTATCAAGTATTCTGAAACTGTCTGACTTGAACGCTTGTCAAGTATCTTGAAACTTAAACTGTCTAACTTGAACGCTTGTCAAGTATCTTGAAACTTAAACTGTCTAACTTGAACGCTTGTCAAGTATCTTGAAACTAAATAACTGTCTAACTTGAACGCTTGTCAAGTATGCTTGAAACTTAAACTGTCTAACTTGAACGCTTGTCAAGTATTTCTATAAATGTCTGGACGGTTGTCCCTTTTGGCGCAACCTTCTGACTTCAAAAACTGACTTCAAAAATGACTTCAAAAAATGACTTAAAAAAATGACTTCAAAACTGACTTCAAAATTACTTCAAGTATCTCTCTAAATCTATAAACTCTCTATAAACACTCTCTTTCTTAATTTGCAAGTCAATTCAATTCAATAATTTGAAAAAATTTGCAAACAAAAATATAAAATGTAAACATCATTTCACTCGAACGTACACGAATGTACGATACTATTATGTTTGATACATAACATAAAATTATTCTATACTGAATATAATAGTGAAAATAACTGAAATTAACTCTCTGAAATTAACTTCTGTTACTTTTAACGTCTGTTACTTTTAACGTCTGTTACTTTTAACGTCTGTTACTTTTAACGTCTGTTACTTTTAACTTCTGTGAAAATTACTGTTTCACTAAAAAAAAAATGTATCACTGGTGTCTGAAGTGTTCACTGTGTTTTGTGTTAATTCTGGCTCCATACTAAATATTAACTGTTAAATAATGCTGACTTTTCAAATGTTTACAAATTTCTTAAAAACACAAACTCTGTACTTAACAAAATTTCTACTGGCGAAATCCTCAGAGACGTGTCCCTGAAGACGTCTTGCTGGCTACTTCTTCTTGGATGAAAACTAGGCGTGGAGAACTTGGAGTCGTGACACACCGGTTCAGGTGGATATTACGAACTAGAAGTCGTGACACGCCGGTCAACTGGTTTTATTCTGATGCAGGGTAATTTCTATCTTGGCCAAAGAGTGGCCTCTTCTTAAAATCTTCTTCTTCTTAAAATCTTCTTCTTCTTAAAATCTTCTTCTTCTTAAAATCTTCTTCTTCTTAAATCTTCTTCTTCTTAAAATCTCTTCTTCTTAAAATCTTCTTCTTCTTAAAATATTCTTCTTCTTAAAATATTCTTCTTCTTAAAATATTCTTCTTCTTAAAATATTCTTCTTCTTAAAAAATATTCTTCTCTAAAAATATTCTTCTTCTAAATAATATTCTTCTTAAAATATATTCTTCTTAAAATATATCTTCTTAAAATTCTTCTTCTTAAAATATTCTTCTTCTTAAAATATTCTTCTTCTTAAAATATTCTTCTCTTAAATATTCTTCTTCTAAAATATTCTTCTTTTTTAAAATATTCTTCTTAAAATCTTCTTCTTATCCTGGGGCAGGGTCGCCAGACTGTTAACCCCTCCGTCTATGGCCCTGGTTGTTCGAATTGACGGGGGTTCTAGTTAGGAGGCAGCAACGGATATTTTCTTCTATAACATTCTAATTCTTTTCTCTCGCTTTATGGTCGACAGTTGTTAATTCTTCTCTTTCTATAATACTCTGATAATTTCTCTTGGTACTAAAATTATCGGCTTTTCTTTTATAACTTATCGACTTTACTGACTAAATTCCTGAAGAGAACAAGGCTCGAAGGAAAAGATAAAAATTTCTTTTACTCTAGTTTACTTCCCAAAATGTACAGGTAGTGCTCTGAATTTACAGGGTAGAGGTTCGACCTCTTTCGACCATGGCTCAGGCCGGAATCTAAAAATTAAGGAGGCAAGGGGCCTCTGCCCCCTCCCCGCAGCGAAGCTGCTAACAAGGGAGTCTCGTAGCAGTGACCTAAGCAGAGTCCCGTAATGAAGTGCTATAATGAAGTACCGCAATGAAGTGCCGTAATTTTACAAATACATGTATAATATAAACCTAAATGTTTGGGGGAAGACAGTTGAAGGTTAAGTTTCTCCCTTTTAAACACATGATCAGATGTTTGAAAGATTCCAAATAAAAATAAAAAAATAAAAATAAAAAACCAATCGTATATTTTTGCCGAATCTTCATTTCTGAAGGCGATATCATTTCGTAATAGTACATTGTACAAATTAAGTACACGACTGAGTACGTCTTAATTTGGTTCATTACAATTACGATTACAATTATGGATTACTTCACATTCGCTTATGATTGTCCATTACAGTTCTATTAAAGTACATTTTTACATTATAAATTAAATCATTACATTTAATTACAGTTTCATTGAAGTACATTACGTCGTTTACCATTCTTACAGTGTTTTTATATATTTATATATGGTTATACTATATGGTTATACTATATGGTTATATATATGGTTATTATATATGGTTATTAGTACAACACAAGTACATGAGCACATACGAGATAATTTATATACGAAATAATATGTTATAATATGTTATAAATTTGAAATCAGAGGGACAGGAGGTTTTCCATCTTAGAAGCGCTCACTTATGCTATAGTTCGCGGAATTTGATAACAACTAAGCATTTTCGAGTTGAATGCGGGAGGTGATATAATAAAAATAATAAATGAAAAAAATAATACGAGAACGTATTTTTGCGTTTTCGAACGAATGACTAAAGTTTTGCGTTTCATAGATTGACAAGAGTAAAAATGAATATTTAATAAAATTTATGTAGGATAATGATCAAGGGAAATTAATGACGGGAAAATGTGACGTATGGATGAATATGGTTGAATAATAATGTTTATACTACATAACACCACAACATTATTATTAAAGAATTTACCATACATTGCATACGAAAGATGTCCATATACTAAGCACGTGATTTAGTGTACAAGGTATGCGAAACGTAAAGAAAATTAAGTTATTTTATGACGTCATAGTGTATAAGTCATTATTAGAAAAGATGAATTAGAGAAATACAGTAATGAATAAAGAAGTACAAATCGAAATTCTATCCAAAACTCGCTTAGGCGATTTTGGTTTCTTAAGTAAAAATGAATATGGATTATTCATTGTTCATTTTTTCATATATATATATATATATTATATATATATATATATATATATATTAACCCCTCCGTCTATGGCCCTGGGTGGTTCGAATTGACGGGGGTTCTAGTTAGGAGGCAGCAACGGATATTTCTTCTATAACATTCTAATTCTTTTCTCTCGCTTTATGGTCGACAGTTGTTAATTCTTCTCTTTCTATATACTCTGATACTTTCTCTTGGTACTAAAATTATCGGCTTTTCTTTTATAACTTATCGACTTTACTGACTAAATTCCTGAAGAGAACAAGGCTCGAAGGAAAAGATAAAAACTTCTGAGGCAGGCTTAGGCCGGCTTAGGCCGGAATCTAAAATTAAGGAGGCAAGGGGCCTCTGCCCCCTCCCCGCAGCGAAGCTGCTAACAAGGGAGTCTCGTAGCAGTGACCTAAGCAGAGTCCCGTAATGAGTGCTATAATGAAGTACCGCAATGAAGTGCCGTAATTTTACAAATACATGTATAATATAAACCTAAATGTTTGGGGGAAGACAGTTGAAGGTTAAGTTTCCCCCTTTTAAACACATGATCAGATGTTTGAAAGATTCCAAATAAAAATTTAAAAAATAAAAATAAGAAAACTAATCGTATATTTTTGCCGAATCTTCATTTCTGAAGGCGATATCATTTTGTAATAGTACATAAGTACAAATTAAGTACACGACTGAGTACGTATTAATTTGGTTCATTACAATTACGATTACAATTATGGATTACTTCACATTCGCTTATGATTTTCCATTACAGTTCTATTAAAGTACATTCTTACATTATAAGTTAAATCATTACATTTAATTACAGTTTCATTGAAGTACATTACGTCGTTTACCATTTTTACAGTGTTTTTATATATTTATATATGGTTATAATATTTGGTTATAATATGGTTATAATATATGGTTATTATATATGGTTATTATATTTGGTTATTAGTACAACACAAGTACATGAGACATGACACACATGATATAACATAACGCATGATAAAGTTATAAATTCGAATCGAGCGAAAGGAGACTTTTTTTATCTTTGAAGCGTTCGATTCTGCCAGTTAGCGGAATTTGATAACCTACTAAGCATTTTCGAGTTCAATGCGGGAGGTGATATAATAAAAAATAATAATGAAAAAAATACGAGAACGTATTTTTGCGTTTTCGAACGAAGGCATGAAGTTTTGCATTTCATAGATTGACACGAGTAAAAATGAATATTTAATAAAATTTATATAGGATAATGATCAAGCTAAAATATGGACGTATGGGGGCGGGGATATGGTCGAATAATAGTTATATTTATACTACATAACATATAAATAATGACTTCTATAGAGTGTACAGTTTTTATTATGATGATAAAGAATTTTCATACATTGCATACTAGAGATATAATGAAGGGAAATTAATGACGGGAAATGTGACGTCATAGTTATTGAATTTGTACGTATAGTACAAATCATTATTAGGAAGATTTACATGAACGAATTAGAGACAAAGAGTGGGTATCAATGACTAAGAAGTACAACTGCGGGTTCCAATCCTGTTACATGCAATGTGTATGCATAATCTAGGGTCGAGGGTGAGATGGAAGACAATCATAATTAATTATAATAAATTCTATAGCAATGAAAAATGGAAAATAGATACAACTACCACAGAAATGGTAGATCATAGGGTTGTGACACAAACAAAAATAGGAAGCTACAAATAAATTTTTTATCCAAAACTCGCTTAGGCGATTTTGGTTTCTTATGTAAAAATGAATATGGATTATTCATTGTTCATTTTTACAGTGTTTCCCCTCTAAAATGGTATTAATACAATAATATAATACAATTAATACAATACAATAGAATTAAGAAAATAACATCTAACGAATTCAAATTAGATGATGACATTCTTTTTTACAATACAAGTTTTATACAGAACGAGTTCGGGTAGTTGAGTACAATGCAGAGTATCAAATCTTTAAAATGACACTTGCTTACAAAATATAAAAAATTCAAAGATTAAAACTTTAATTTTAGACAAACAATTAAGTTAGACAAAGAATGATATTGTTAAATTTGTAGCAAAATTTTATTTTTCTGTGGGGAAAATTACATTCATAATGAATAGGTAAAAGGGAAAAATATAAATTTTAAAGTTCATGGATTTTCAAGGTTACCATGATAGTACAATTCATAACTAATTTTATTGACTATTGTAGGTAAAAATAGAATTACGTAGTGGATGATGTATAGACCTGTGGTATAGTGTGTATTTGGGTGTATTAGGTGCAAAGTGTGTATCCTACAATTTCGAGGGACAGATTAGCTGAGAGGATTGTTAAATTAACTGAATAAATGCATAAGCAAGATATATTAGACAGCAAAAATGATTAAGACTAAATAGCATAGTTTGCACTTACACGTAATGAAATAGTTTTATTGTGATATCCAATGATTTTAGCATAAGGTTTGTATATATAGTATATATAGTGTGCATACATGCGTTTTTATTGACTGTTGTAGGTACAATCGAATTGCGTAGTGGATGATGTATAGACCTGTTTTCAAATGTGTGTTTATGTTTATTGGGTACAGATTGTAGTGGTTGGTGATACGTTCAAAAGGAGAAAGTGGATTTATAGTTGAATAGTTGAAGTTATACGTCAGTATGCAGATGTATCTATAAATATTGGTAAGAAGCATCTGTAGATGAGTGAGTCGGTACAATAGTATGTAGAATATGAGAGTAATTTGTTCATCCCTTGAAGAACTAGATCATTAGGGTCATTGGTGGATTAGGATTATATACTTATATATATATATATATTATATATATACTTTAAGGAACAGATAAAATAACTTAATAAATGTATGAGCGAGAATTTATATATAGTAAGCAATAATTATGATGTATTATAATGATGATGTTTGCATACGAGTTTTAATGCAAAAGTGACTGGAGGGACGGAACGTAAATGAATTCGAATATGTGTCAAAAGTAATAAAATTCAATTAGGATTATAGATTTTACATAATTAATCAGTTACACGTATAAGGTAATTATACAAATTAAAAATATAAATTAATTATGCATTTTAATGAGCTAAACATAATTTTCTAATACTCTTTAAAATAAAAGTAAATCGAACCTTAGATGAGTTCCGGCCAAGAATAAAAAAGTTATTGAAATGGAAGGAAAGCATTTCGAACAATCTTTTCTTTTAATAATTTCAGGTAAATTTTACATTAAAAATTATTTTTATATAATAAAAAAAAATATTAAAAAGGTTTAATAATTTTTGCATGTTAAGTAGAAAAATCATACTCTTTCGTTGAATGTTGATAGAATTTGAATTATTTGATATTTTGACACAATTAATTAAATTCGACCGACACAATTACTCAGTATTCATCGAATAAAAAAAAAAAAAAATATATAAAAATTGAAAATAGAAATCAATTATAAACTATAATGAACTAAACATATACTGTAATATAAAAAACACAACCTAAATTGAGGTTATGTTCCATCGTACAAAGAGGAATTATCCATGGTTGAACCATTTCTCTGGTTGACACGGTTCAACTGGGGTTGGGGGTGTTAAAATAAAATAAAAAGACAAAGTTTGGAGTACGACATTCGGGGGAATTGAGTGACTAAGCAGGGGGTATAAGTCTGAAATTGACAATTACATCTTTCGTGAGCACTTTGCTCTTTAAAAAAAAGATTGCTTGTCACACTACTTAGAACAAAAATTAAAAGAGTTCAAACAAAACGGGGGAACGGCATGTTCCTCCTTATAGTAATTTAAAAAGGAGTCATTGGGACAAGATCGATTAATTAATTATTACACAACTATTATTATCACATATACATTACAATGATTATCAAAGTCATTACAAACAATTGTAAAAACTGTTTTGGTTACAAACAATAAAATGTCATTTTACCTATATATTTATATACGCAACAATGGCATGAAAAAGAAAAGACAAATCGGTCAATTTCCTTCTTACAAACAAAAAAAAAACTTAACCTAAAGACGCAACCCGGTCAATTCAGGTTGAATTAAATTCTCTTTTACAACAAAAAAAAAGGTTGAATTAAATTCTCTTAAATTACAAAGAAAAAGTTGAATTCAATTGACTGCATTGAAATGACTTGGGACTTAAAAACTGACTTGGAATAAAACTCTGACTTGGAATAAAACTCTGACATGGAATAAAACTCTCTGACTTGAACTCTATCAAGTATTCTGAAACTAACTTGAACTCTATCAAGTATTCTTGAAACTAACTTGAACTCTATCAAGTATTCTTGAAACTAACTTGAACTCTATCAAGTATTCTTGAAACTAACTTGAACTCTATCGAGTATTCTTGAAACTAACTTGAACTCTATCAAGTATTCTTGAAACTAACTTGAACTCTATCAAGTATTCTGAAACTGTCTGACTTGAACGCTTGTCAAGTATCTTGAAACTTAAACTGTCTAACTTGAACGCTTGTCAAGTATCTTGAAACTTAAACTGTCTAACTTGAACGCTTGTCAAGTATCTTGAAACTTAAACTGTCTAACTTGAACGCTTGTCAAGTATCTTGAAACTTAAACTGTCTAACTTGAACGCTTGTCAAGTATTTCTATAAATGTCTGGACGGTTGTCCCTTTTGGCGCAACCTTCTGACTTCAAAAACTGACTTCAAAATGACTTCAAAAAATGACTTAAAAAATGACTTCAAAAAATGACTTCAAAACTGACTTCAAATTACTTCAAGTATCTCTCTAAATCTATAAACTCTCTATAAACACTCTCTTTCTTAATTTGCAAGTCAATTCAATTCAATAATTTGAAAAAATTTGCAAACAAAAATATAAAATGTAAACATCATTTCACTCGAACGTACACGAATGTACGATACTATTATGTTTGATACATAACATAAAATTATTCTATACTGAATATAATAGTGAAAATAACTGAAATTAACTCTCTGAAATTAACTTCTGTTACTTTTAACGTCTGTTACTTTTAACGTCTGTTACTTTTAACGTCTGTTACTTTTAACGTCTGTTACTTTTAACTTCTGTGAAAATTACTGTTTCACTAAAAAAAAAATGTATCACTGGTGTCTGAAGTGTTCACTGTGTTTTGTGTTAATTCTGGCTCCATACTAAATATTAACTGTTAATAATGCTGACTTTTCAAATGTTTACAAATTTCTTAAAAACACAAACTCTGTACTTAACAAAATTTCTACTGGCGAAATCCTCAGAGACGTGTCCTGAAGACGTCTTGCTGGCTACTTCTTCTTGGATGAAAACTAGGCGTGGAGAACTTGGAGTCGTGACACACCGGTTCAAGGGTGGATATTACGAACTAGAAGTCGTGACACGCCGGTCAACTGGTTTTATTCTGATGCAGGGTAATTTCTATCTTGGCCAAAGAGTGGCCTCTTCTTAAAATCTTCTTCTTCTTAAAATCTTCTTCTTCTTAAAATCTTCTTCTTCTTAAAATCTTCTTCTTCTTAAAATCTTCTTCTTCTTAAAATCTTCTTCTTCTTAAAATATTCTTCTTCTTAAAATATTCTTCTTCTTAAAATATTCTTCTTCTTAAAATATTCTTCTTCTAAAAATATTCTTCTTCTTAAAATAATATTCTTCTTAAAATAATATTCTTCTTAAAATAATATTCTTCTTAAAATATTCTTCTTCTTAAAATATTCTTCTTCTTAAAATATTCTTCTTCTTAAAATATTCTTCTTCTTAAAATATTCTTCTTCTTAAAATATTCTTCTTTTTTAAAATATTCTTCTTAAAATCTTCTTCTTATCCTGGGGCAGGGTCGCCAGACTGTTAACCCCTCCGTCTATGGCCCTGGGTTGTTCGAATTGACGGGGGTTCTAGTTAGGAGGCAGCAACGGATATTTCTTCTATAACATTCTAATTCTTTTCTCTCGCTTTATGGTCGACAGTTGTTAATTCTTCTCTTTCTATAATACTCTGATAATTTCTCTTGGTACTAAAATTATCGGCTTTTCTTTTATAACTTATCGACTTTACTGACTAAATTCCTGAAGAGAACAAGGCTCGAAGGAAAAGATAAAAATTTCTTTTACTCTAGTTTACTTCCCAAAATGTACAGGTAGTGCTCTGAATTTACAGGGGTAGAGGTTCGACCTCTTTCGACCATGGCTCAGGCCGGAATCTAAAAATTAAGGAGGCAAGGGGCCTCTGCCCCCTCCCCGCAGCGAAGCTGCTAACAAGGGAGTCTCGTAGCAGTGACCTAAGCAGAGTCCCGTAATGAAGTGCTATAATGAAGTACCGCAATGAAGTGCCGTAATTTTACAAATACATGTATAATATAAACCTAAATGTTTGGGGGAAGACAGTTGAAGGTTAAGTTTCTCCCTTTTAAACACATGATCAGATGTTTGAAAGATTCCAAATAAAAATAAAAAAATAAAATAAAAACCAATCGTATATTTTTGCCGAATCTTCATTTCTGAAGGCGATATCATTTCGTAATAGTACATATGTACAAATTAAGTACACGACTGAGTACGTCTTAATTTTGGTTCATTACAATTACGATTACAATTATGGATTACTTCACATTCGCTTATGATTGTCCATTACAGTTCTATTAAAGTACATTTTTACATTATAAATTAAATCATTACATTTAATTACAGTTTCATTGAAGTACATTACGTCGTTTACCATTCTTACAGTGTTTTTATTATATTTATATGGTTATACTATATGGTTATACTATATGGTTATATATATGGTTATTATATATGGTTATTAGTACAACACAAGTACATGAGCACATACGAGATAATTTATATACGAAATAATATGTTATAATATGTTATAAATTTGAAATCAGAGGGACAGGAGGTTTCCATCTTAGAAGCGCTCACTTATGCTATAGTTCGCGGAATTTGATAACAACTAAGCATTTTCGAGTTGAATGCGGGAGGTGATATAATAAAAAATAATAAATGAAAAAAATAATACGAGAACGTATTTTTGCGTTTTCGAACGAATGACTAAAGTTTTGCGTTTCATAGATTGACAAGAGTAAAAATGAATATTTAATAAAATTTATGTAGGATAATGATCAAGGGAAATTAATGACGGGAAAATGTGACGTATGGATGAATATGGTTGAATAATAATGTTTATACTACATAACACCACAACATTATTATTAAAGAATTTACCATACATTGCATACGAAAGATGTCCATATACTAAGCACGTGATTTAGTGTACAAGGTATGCGAAACGTAAAGAAAATTAAGTTATTTTATGACGTCATAGTGTATAAGTCATTATTAGAAAAGATGAATTAGAGAAATACAGTAATGAATAAAGAAGTACAAATCGAAATTCTATCCAAAACTCGCTTAGGCGATTTTGGTTTCTTAAGTAAAAATGAATATGGATTATTCATTGTTCATTTTTTACATATATATATATATATATATATATATATATATATATATATATATATATATATATATATTTAACCCCTCCGTCTATGGCCCTGGGTGGTTCGAATTGACGGGGGTTCTAGTTAGGAGGCAGCAACGGATATTTCTTCTATAACATTCTAATTCTTTTCTCTCGCTTTATGGTCGACAGTTGTTAATTCTTCTCTTTCTATAATACTCTGATACTTTCTCTTGGTACTAAAATTATCGGCTTTTCTTTTATAACTTATCGACTTTACTGACTAAATTCCTGAAGAGAACAAGGCTCGAAGGAAAAGATAAAAACTTCTGAGGCAGGCTTAGGCCGGCTTAGGCCGGAATCTAAAAATTAAGGAGGCAAGGGGCCTCTGCCCCCTCCCCGCAGCGAAGATGCTAACAAGGGAGTCTCGTAGCAGTGACCTAAGCAGAGTCCCGTAATGAAGTGCTATAATGAAGTACCGCAATGAAGTGCCGTAATTTTACAAATACATGTATAATATAAACCTAAATGTTTGGGGGAAGACAGTTGAAGGTTAAGTTTCCCCCTTTTAAACACATGATCAGATGTTTGAAAGATTCCAAATAAAAATTTAAAAAATAAAAATAAGAAAACTAATCGTATATTTTTGCCGAATCTTCATTTCTGAAGGCGATATCATTTTGTAATAGTACATAAGTACAAATTAAGTACACGACTGAGTACGTATTAATTTTGGTTCATTACAATTACGATTACAATTATGGATTACTTCACATTCGCTTATGATTTTCCATTACAGTTCTATTAAAGTACATTCTTACATTATAAGTTAAATCATTACATTTAATTACAGTTTCATTGAAGTACATTACGTCGTTTACCATTTTTACAGTGTTTTTATATATTTATATATGGTTATAATATTTGGTTATAATATATGGTTATAATATATGGTTATTATATATGGTTATTATATTTGGTTATTAGTACAACACAAGTACATGAGACATGACACACATGATATAACATAACGCATGATAAAGTTATAAATTCGAATCGAGCGAAAGGAGACTTTTTTTATCTTTGAAGCGTTCGATTCTGCCAGTTAGCGGAATTTGATAACCTACTAAGCATTTTCGAGTTCAATGCGGGAGGTGATATAATAAAAAATAATAATGAAAAAATAATACGAGAACGTATTTTTGCGTTTTCGAACGAAGGCATGAAGTTTTGCATTTCATAGATTGACACGAGTAAAAATGAATATTTAATAAAATTTATATAGGATAATGATCAAGCTAAAATATGGACGTATGGGGGCGGGGATATGGTCGAATAATAGTTATATTTATACTACATAACATATAAATAATGACTTCTATAGAGTGTACAGTTTTTATTATGATGATAAAGAATTTTCATACATTGCATACTAGAGATATAATGAAGGGAAATTAATGACGGGAAAATGTGACGTCATAGTTATTGAATTTGTACGTATAGTACAAATCATTATTAGGAAGATTTACATGAACGAATTAGAGACAAAGAGTGGGTATCAATGACTAAGAAGTACAACTGCGGGTTCCAATCCTGTTACATGCAATGTGTATGCATAATCTAGGGTCGAGGGTGAGATGGAAGACAATCATAATTAATTATAATAAATTCTATAGCAATGAAAAATGGAAAATAGATACAACTAAACCACAGAAATGGTAGATCATAGGGTTGTGACACAAACAAAAATAGGAAGCTACAAATAAATTTTTTATCCAAAACTCGCTTAGGCGATTTTGGTTTCTTATGTAAAAATGAATATGGATTATTCATTGTTCATTTTTACAGTGTTTCCCCCTCTAAAATGGTATTAATACAATAATATAATACAATTAATACAATACAATAGAATTAAGAAAATAACATCTAACGAATTCAAATTAGATGATGACATTCTTTTTACAATACAAGTTTTATACAGAACGAGTTCGGGTAGTTGAGTACAATGCAGAGTATCAAATCTTTAAAATGACACTTGCTTACAAAATATAAAAAAATTCAAAGATTAAAACTTTAATTTTAGACAAACAATTAAGTTAGACAAAGAATGATATTGTTAAATTTGTAGCAAAATTTTATTTTTCTGTGGGGAAAATTACATTCATAATGAATAGGTAAAAGGGAAAAATATAAATTTTAAAGTTCATGGATTTTCAAGGTTACCATGATAGTACAATTCATAACTAATTTTATTGACTATTGTAGGTAAAAATAGAATTACGTAGTGGATGATGTATAGACCTGTGGTATAGTGTGTATTTGGGTGTATTAGGTGCAAAGTGTGTATCCTACAATTTCGAGGGACAGATTAGCTGAGAGGATTGTTAAATTAACTGAATAAATGCATAAGCAAGATATATTAGACAGCAAAAATGATTAAGACTAAATAGCATAGTTTGCACTTACACGTAATGAAATAGTTTTATTGTGATATCCAATGATTTTAGCATAAGGTTTGTATATATAGTATATATAGTGTGCATACATGCGTTTTTATTGACTGTTGTAGGTACAATCGAATTGCGTAGTGGATGATGTATAGACCTGTTTTCAAATGTGTGTTTATGTTTATTGGGTACAGATTGTAGTGGTTGGTGATACGTTCAAAAGGAGAAAGTGGATTTATAGTTGAATAGTTGAAGTTATACGTCAGTATGCAGATGTATCTATAAATATTGGTAAGAAGCATCTGTAGATGAGTGAGTCGGTACAATAGTATGTAGAATATGAGAGTAATTTGTTCATCCCTTGAAGAACTAGATCATTAGGGGTCATTGGTGGATTAGGATTATATACTTATATATATATATATATATATATATATATATATATATATATATATACTTTAAGGAACAGATAAAATAACTTAATAAATGTATGAGCGAGAATTTATATATAGTAAGCAATAATTATGATGTATTATAATGATGATGTTTGCATACGAGTTTTAATGCAAAAGTGACTGGAGGGACGGAACGTAAATGAATTCGAATATGTGTCAAAAGTAATAAAATTCAATTAGGATTATAGATTTTACATAATTAATCAGTTACACGTATAAGGTAATTATACAAATTAAAAATATAAATTAATTATGCATTTTAATGAGCTAAACATAATTTTCTAATACTCTTAAAATAAAAGTAAATCGAACCTTAGATGAGTTCCGGCCAAGAATAAAAAAGTTATTGAAATGGAAGGAAAGCATTTCGAACAATCTTTTCTTTTAATAATTTCAGGTAAATTTTACATTAAAAATTATTTTTATATAATAAAAAAAAATATTAAAAAGGTTTAATAATTTTTGCATGTTAAGTAGAAAAATCATACTCTTTCGTTGAATGTTGATAGAATTTGAATTATTTGATATTTTGACACAATTAATTAAATTCGACCGACACAATTACTCAGTATTCATCGAATAAAAAAAAAAAAAAATATATAAAAATTGAAAATAGAAATCAATTATAAACTATAATGAACTAAACATATACTGTAATATAAAAAACACAACCTAAATTGAGGTTATGTTCCATCGTACCAAAGAGGAATTATCCATGGTTGAACCATTTCTCTGGTTGACACGGTTCAACTGGGGTTGGGGGTGTTAAAATAAAATAAAAAGACAAAGTTTGGAGTACGACATTCGGGGGAATTGAGTGACTAAGCAGGGGGTATAAGTCTGAAATTGACAATTACATCTTTCGTGAGCACTTTGCTCTTTAAAAAAAAGATTGCTTGTCACACTACTTAGAACAAAAATTAAAAGAGTTCAAACAAAACGGGGGAACGGCATGTTCCTCCTTATAGTAATTTAAAAAGGAGTCATTGGGACAAGATCGATTAATTAATTATTACACAACTATTATTATCACATATACATTACAATGATTATCAAAGTCATTACAAACAATTGTAAAAACTGTTTTGGTTACAAACAATAAAATGTCATTTTACCTATATATTTATATACGCAACAATGGCATGAAAAAGAAAAGACAAATCGGTCAATTTCCTTCTTACAAACAAAAAAAAAAAACTTAACCTAAAGACGCAACCCGGTCAATTCAGGTTGAATTAAATTCTCTTTTACAACAAAAAAAAAGGTTGAATTAAATTCTCTTAAATTACAAAGAAAAAGTTGAATTCAATTGACTGCATTGAAATGACTTGGGACTTAAAAACTGACTTGGAATAAAACTCTGACTTGGAATAAAACTCTGACATGGAATAAAACTCTCTGACTTGAACTCTATCAAGTATTCTGAAACTAACTTGAACTCTATCAAGTATTCTTGAAACTAACTTGAACTCTATCAAGTATTCTTGAAACTAACTTGAACTCTATCAAGTATTCTTGAAACTAACTTGAACTCTATCGAGTATTCTTGAAACTAACTTGAACTCTATCAAGTATTCTTGAAACTAACTTGAACTCTATCAAGTATTCTGAAACTGTCTGACTTGAACGCTTGTCAAGTATCTTGAAACTTAAACTGTCTAACTTGAACGCTTGTCAAGTATCTTGAAACTTAAACTGTCTAACTTGAACGCTTGTCAAGTATCTTGAAACTTAAACTGTCTAACTTGAACGCTTGTCAAGTATCTTGAAACTTAAACTGTCTAACTTGAACGCTTGTCAAGTATTTCTATAAATGTCTGGACGGTTGTCCCTTTTGGCGCAACCTTCTGACTTCAAAAACTGACTTCAAAAATGACTTCAAAAAATGACTTAAAAAAATGACTTCAAAAAATGACTTCAAAACTGACTTCAAAATTACTTCAAGTATCTCTCTAAATCTATAAACTCTCTATAAACACTCTCTTTCTTAATTTGCAAGTCAATTCAATTCAATAATTTGAAAAAATTTGCAAACAAAAATATAAAATGTAAACATCATTTCACTCGAACGTACACGAATGTACGATACTATTATGTTTGATACATAACATAAAATTATTCTATACTGAATATAATAGTGAAAATAACTGAAATTAACTCTCTGAAATTAACTTCTGTTACTTTTAACGTCTGTTACTTTTAACGTCTGTTACTTTTAACGTCTGTTACTTTTAACGTCTGTTACTTTTAACTTCTGTGAAAATTACTGTTTCACTAAAAAAAAAATGTATCACTGGTGTCTGAAGTGTTCACTGTGTTTTGTGTTAATTCTGGCTCCATACTAAATATTAACTGTTAATAATGCTGACTTTTCAAATGTTTACAAATTTCTTAAAAACACAAACTCTGTACTTAACAAAATTTCTACTGGCGAAATCCTCAGAGACGTGTCCTGAAGACGTCTTGCTGGCTACTTCTTCTTGGATGAAAACTAGGCGTGGAGAACTTGGAGTCGTGACACACCGGTTCAAGGGTGGATATTACGAACTAGAAGTCGTGACACGCCGGTCAACTGGTTTTATTCTGATGCAGGGTAATTTCTATCTTGGCCAAAGAGTGGCCTCTTCTTAAAATCTTCTTCTTCTTAAAATCTTCTTCTTCTTAAAATCTTCTTCTTCTTAAAATCTTCTTCTTCTTAAAATCTTCTTCTTCTTAAAATCTTCTTCTTCTTAAAATCTTCTTCTTCTTAAAATCTTCTTCTTCTTAAAATATTCTTCTTCTTAAAATATTCTTCTTCTTAAAATATTCTTCTTCTTAAAATAATATTCTTCTTAAAATAATATTCTTATTAAAATAATATTCTTCTTAAAATAATATTCTTCTTAAAATATTCTTCTTCTTAAAATATTCTTCTTCTTAAAATATTCTTCTTCTTAAAATATTCTTCTTCTTAAAATATTCTTCTTTTTTAAAATATTCTTCTTAAAATCTTCTTCTTATCCTGGGGCAGGGTCGCCAGACTGTTAACCCCTCCGTCTATGGCCCTGGGTTGTTCGAATTGACGGGGGTTCTAGTTAGGAGGCAGCAACGGATATTTCTTCTATAACATTCTAATTCTTTTCTCTCGCTTTATGGTCGACAGTTGTTAATTCTTCTCTTTCTATAATACTCTGATAATTTCTCTTGGTACTAAAATTATCGGCTTTTCTTTTATAACTTATCGACTTTACTGACTAAATTCCTGAAGAGAACAAGGCTCGAAGGAAAAGATAAAAATTTCTTTTACTCTAGTTTACTTCCCAAAATGTACAGGTAGTGCTCTGAATTTACAGGGGTAGAGGTTCGACCTCTTTCGACCATGGCTCAGGCCGGAATCTAAAAATTAAGGAGGCAAGGGGCCTCTGCCCCCTCCCCGCAGCGAAGCTGCTAACAAGGGAGTCTCGTAGCAGTGACCTAAGCAGAGTCCCGTAATGAAGTGCTATAATGAAGTACCGCAATGAAGTGCCGTAATTTTACAAATACATGTATAATATAAACCTAAATGTTTGGGGGAAGACAGTTGAAGGTTAAGTTTCTCCCTTTTAAACACATGATCAGATGTTTGAAAGATTCCAAATAAAAATAAAAAAATAAAAATAAAAACCAATCGTATATTTTTGCCGAATCTTCATTTCTGAAGGCGATATCATTTCGTAATAGTACATATGTACAAATTAAGTACACGACTGAGTACGTCTTAATTTTGGTTCATTACAATTACGATTACAATTATGGATTACTTCACATTCGCTTATGATTGTCCATTACAGTTCTATTAAAGTACATTTTTACATTATAAATTAAATCATTACATTTAATTACAGTTTCATTGAAGTACATTACGTCGTTTACCATTCTTACAGTGTTTTTATATATTTATATATGGTTATACTATATGGTTATACTATATGGTTATATTATATGGTTATTATATATGGTTATTAGTACAACACAAGTACATGAGCACATACGAGATAATTTATATACGAAATAATATGTTATAATATGTTATAAATTTGAAATCAGAGGGACAGGAGGTTTCCATCTTAGAAGCGCTCACTTATGCTATAGTTCGCGGAATTTGATAACAACTAAGCATTTTCGAGTTGAATGCGGGAGGTGATATAATAAAAAATAATAAATGAAAAAAATAATACGAGAACGTATTTTTGCGTTTTCGAACGAATGCCTAAAGTTTTGCGTTTCATAGATTGAGAAGAGTAAAAATGAATATTTAATAAAATTTATGTAGGATAATGATCAAGGGAAATTAATGACGGGAAAATGTGACGTATGGATGAATATGGTTGAATAATAATGTTTATACTACATAACACCACAACATTATTATTAAAGAATTTACCATACATTGCATACGGAAGTTGTCTATATACTAAGCACGTGATATAGTGTACAAGGTATGCGAAACGTAAAGAAAATTAAGTTATTTTATGACGTCATAGTGTATAAGTCATTATTAGAAAAGATGAATTAGAGAAATACAGTAATGAATAAAGAAGTACAAATCGAAATTCTATCCAAAACTCGCTTAGGCGATTTTGGTTTCTTATGTAAAAATGAATATGGATTATTCATTGTTCATTTTTTACATATATATATATATATATATGTTAACCCCTCCGTCTATGGCCCTGGGTGGTTCGAATTGACGGGGGTTCTAGTTAGGAGGCAGCAACGGATATTTCTTCTATAACATTCTAATTCTTTTCTCTCGCTTTATGGTCGACAGTTGTTAATTCTTCTCTTTCTATAATACTCTGATAATTTCTCTTGGTACTAAAATTATCGGCTTTTCTTTTATAACTTATCGACTTTACTGACTAAGTTCCTGAAGAGAACAAGGCTCGAAGGAAAAGATAAAAACTTCTTTTACTCTAGTTTACTTCTCAAAATGTACAGATAGTGCTCTGAATTTACAGGGGTAGAGGTTCGACCTCTTTCGACCATGGCTTAGGCCGGAATCTAAAAATTAAGGAGGCAAGGGGCCTCTGCCCCCTCCCCGCAGCGAAGCTGCTAACAAGGGAGTCTCGTAGCAGTGACCTAAGCAGAGTCCCGTAATGAAGTGCTATAATGAAGTACCGCAATGAAGTGCCGTAATTTTACAAATACATGTATAATATAAACCTAAATGTTTGGGGGAAGACAGTTGAAGGTTAAGTTTCCCCTTTTTAAACACATAATCAGATGTTTGAAAGATTCCAAATAAAAATTTAAAAAATAAAAATAAAAACTAATCGTATATTTTTGCCGAATCTTCATTTCTGAAGGCGATATCATTTCGTAATAGTACATAAGTACAAATTAAGTACAGGACTGAGTACGTATTAATTTTGGTTCATTACAATTACGATTACAATTATGGATTACTTCACATTCGCTTATGATTGTCCATTACAGTTCTATTAAAGTACATTCTTACATTATAAATTAAATCATTACATTTAATTACAGTTTCATTGAAGTACATTACGTCGTTTACCATTTTTACAGTGTTTTTATATATTTATATATGGTTATAATATGTGGTTATAATATATGGTTATAATATATGGTTATTATATTTGGTTATTATATTTGGTTATTAGTACAACACAAGTACATGAGACATGACACACATGATATAAGATAACGCATGATAAAGTTATAAATTCGAATCGAGCGAAATGAGACTTTTTTTATCTTTGAAGCGTTCGATTCTGCCAGTTAGCGGAATTTGATAACTTACTAAGCATTTTCGAGTTCAATGCGGGAGGTGATATAATAAAAAATAATAATGAAAAAATAATACGAGAACGTATTTTTGCGTTTTCGAACGAAGGCATGAAGTTTTGCATTTCATAGATTGACACGAGTAAAAATGAATATTTAATAAAATTTATATAGGATAATGATCAAGATAAAATATGGACGTATGGGGGCGGGGATATGGTCGAATAATAGTTATATTTATACTACATAACATATAAATAATGACTTCTATAGAGTGTACAGTTTTTATTATGATGATAAAGAATTTTCATACATTGCATACTAGAGATATAATGAAGGGAAATTAATGACGGGAAAATGTGACGTCAGAGTTATTGAATTTGTACGTATAGTACAAATCATTATTAGGAAGATTTACATGAACGAATTAGAGACAAAGAGTGGGTATCAATGACTAAGAAGTACAACTGCGGGTTCCAATCCTGTTACATGCAATGTGTATGCATAATCTAGGGTCGAGGGTGAGATGGAAGACAATCATAATTAATTATAATAAATTCTATAACAATGAAAAATGGAAAATAGATACAACTAAACCACAGAAATGGTAGATCATAGGGTTGTGACACAAACAAAAATAGGAAGCTACAAATAAAATTTTTATCCAAAACTCGCTTAGGCGATTTTGGTTTCTTATGTAAAAATGAATATGGATTATTCATTGTTCATTTTTACAGTGTTTCCCCCTCTAAAATGGTATTAATACAATAATATAATACAATTAATACAATACAATAGAATAAAGAAAATAACATCTAACGAATTCAAATTAGATGATGACATTCTTTTTTACAATACAAGTTTTATACAGAACGAGTTCGGGTAGTTGAGTACAATGCAGAGTATCAAATCTTTAAAATGACACTTCCTTACAAAATATTAAAAAATTCAGATTAAAACTTTAATTTTAGACAAACAATTAAGTTAGACAAAGAATGATATTGTTAAATTTGTAGCAAAATTTTATTTTTCTGTGGGGAAAATTACATTCATAATGAATAGGTAAAAGGGAAAAATATAAATTTTAAAGTTCATGGATTTTCAAGGTTACCATGATAGTACAATTCATAACTAATTTTATTGACTATTGTAGGTAAAAATAGAATTACGTAGTGGATGATGTATAGACCTGTGGTATAGTGTGTATTTGGGTGTATTAGGTGCAAAGTGTGTATCCTACAATTTCGAGGGACAGATTAGCTGAGAGGATTGTTAAATTAACTGAATAAATGCATAAGCAAGATATATTAGACAGCAAAAATGATTAAGACTAAATAGCATAGTTTGCACTTACACGTAATGAAATAGTTTTATTGTGATATCCAATGATTTTAGCATAAGGTTTGTATATATAGTATATATAGTATATATAGTGTGCATACATGCGTTTTATTGACTGTTGTAGGTACAATCGAATTGCGTAGTGGATGATGTATAGACCTGTGGTCAAATGTGTGTTTATGTTTATTGGGTACAGATTGTAGTGGTTGGTGATACGTTCAAAAGGAGAAAGGGGATTTATAGTTGAATAGTTGAAGTTATACGTCAGTGTGCAGATGTATCTATAAATATTGGTAAGAAGCATCTGTAGATGAGTGAGTCGGTACAATAGTATGTAGAATATGAGAGTAATTTGTTCATCCCTTGAAGAACTAGATCATTAGGGGTCATTGGTGGATTAGGATTATATATATATATAATATATATATACTTTAAGGAACAGATAAAATAACTTAATAAATGTATGAGCGAGAATTTATATATAGTAAGCAATAATTATGATGTATTATAATGATGATGTTTGCATACAAGTTTTAATGCAAAAGTGACTGGAGGGACGGAACGTAAATGAATTCGAATGTGTCAAAAGTAATAAAATTTAATTAGGATTATAGATTTTATATAATTAATCAGTTACACGTATAAGGTAATTAAAAAAAACGAACTTAGAGGACCTTACAATTAATGAAAGTAAATCTAGCGGTATTAAAAATTAAATTTTGAAGATGGAATTAAATTCGACTAGTAACATTCCTAGCAATATATGAACTATATAACCATTAACATTGACCAGAAGTATCGGTACGATAATTGAATTAAAAGAAAATTAATACAAATTAAAAATATAAATTAATTATGCATTTTAATGAGCTAAACATAATTTTCTAATACTCTTAAAAATAAAAGTAAATCGAACCTTAGATGAGTTCCGGCCAAGAATAAAAAAGTTATTGAAATGGAAGGAAAGCATTTCGAACAATCTTTTCTTTTAATAATTTCAGGTAAATTTTACATTAAAAATTATTTTTATATAATAAAAAAATATTAAAAAGGTTTAATAATTTTTGCATGTTAAGTAGAAAAATCATACTCTTTCGTTGAATGTTGATAGAATTTGAATTATTTGATATTTTGACACAATTAATTAAATTCGACCGACACAATTACTCAGTATTCATCGAATAAAAAAAAAATAAAAAAATATAAAATTGAAAATAGAAATCAATTATAAACTATAATGAACTAAACATATACTGTAATATAAAAAACACAACCTAAATTGAGGTTATGTTCCATCGTACCAAAGAGGAATTAACCATGGTTGAACCATTTCTCTGGTTGACACGGTTCAACTGGGGTTGGGGGTGTTAAAATAAAATAAAAAGACAAAGTTTGGAGTACGACATTCGGGGGAATTGAGTGACTAAGCAGGGGGTATAAGTCTGAAATTGACAATTACATCTTTCGTGAGCACTTTGCTCTTTAAAAAAAAGATTGCTTGTCACACTACTTAGAACAAAAATTAAAAGAGTTCAAACAAAACGGGGGAACGGCATGTTCCTCCTTATAGTAATTTAAAAAGGAGTCATGGGACAAGATCGATTAATTAATTATTACACAACTATTATTATCACATATACATTACAATGATTATCAAAGTCATTACAAACAATTGTAAAAACTGTTTTGGTTACAAACAATAAAATGTCATTTTACCTATATATTTATATACGCAACAATGGCATGAAAAAGAAAAGACAAATCGGTCAATTTCCTTCTTACAAACAAAAAAAAAAAACTTAACCTAAAGACGCAACCCGGTCAATTCAGGTTGAATTAAATTCTCTTTTACAACAAAAAAAAGGTTGAATTAAATTCTCTTAAATTACAAAGAAAAAGTTGAATTCAATTGACTGCATTGAAATGACTTGGGACTTAAAAACTGACTTGGAATAAAACTCTGACTTGGAATAAAACTCTGACATGGAATAAAACTCCGACATGGAATAAAACTCTGACATGGAATAAAACTCTGACTTGAACTCTATCAAGTATTCTTGAAACTAACTTGAACTCTATCAAGTATTCTTGAAACTAACTTGAACTCTATCAAGTATTCTTGAAACTAACTTGAACTCTATCAAGTATTCTTGAAACTAACTTGAACTCTCTCGAGTATTCTTGAAACTAACTTGAACTCTATCAAGTATTCTTGAAACTTACTTGAACTCTATCAAGTATTCTGAAACTGTCTGACTTGAACGCTTGTCAAGTATCTTGAAACTTAAACTGTCTAACTTGAACGCTTGTCAAGTATCTTGAAACTTAAACTGTCTAACTTGAACGCTTGTCAAGTATCTTGAAACTTAAACTGTCTAACTTGAACGCTTGTCAAGTATCTTGAAACTTAAACTGTCTAACTTGAACGCTTGTCAAGTATCTTGAAACTTAAACTGTCTAACTTGAACGCTTGTCAAGTATTTCTATAAATGTCTGGACGGTTGTCCCTTTTGGCGCAACCTTCTGACTTCAAAAACTGACTTCAAAAATGACTTCAAAAAATGACTTAAAAAAATCACTTCAAAAAATGACTTCAAAACTGACTTCAAAATTACTTCAAGTATCTCTCTAAATCTATAAACTCTCTATAAACACTCTCTTTCTTAATTTGCAAGTCAATTCAATTCAATAATTTGAAAAAATTTGCAAACAAAAATATAAAATGTAAACATCATTTCACTCGAACGTACACGAATGTACGATACTATTATGTTTGATACATAACATAAAATTATTCTATACTGAATATAATAGTGAAAATAACTGAAATTAACTCTCTGAAATTAACTCTCTGAAATTAACTTCTGTTACTTTTAACGTCTGTTACTTTTAACGTCTGTTACTTTTAACGTCTGTTACTTTTAACGTCTGTGACTTTTAACTTCTGTGAAAATTACTGTTTCACGAAAAAAAAAATGTATCACTGGTGTCTGAAGTGTTCACTGTGTTTTGTGTTAATTCTGGCTCCATACTAAATATTAACTGTTAATAATGCTGACTTTTCAAATGTTTACAAATTTCTTAAAAAAACAAACTGTACTTAACAAAATTTCTACTGGCGAAATCCTCAGAGACGTGTCCTGAAGACGTCTTGCTGGCTACTTCTTCTTGGATGAAAACTAGGCGTGGAGAACTTGGAGTCGTGACACACCGGTTCAAGGGTGGATGTTACGAACTAGAAGTCGTGACACGCCGGTCAACTGGTTTTATCCTGATGCAGGGTAATTTCTATCTTGGCCAAAGAGTGGCCTCTTCTTAAAATCTTCTTCTTCTTAAAATATTCTTCTTCTTAAAATATTCTTCTTCTTAAAATATTCTTCTTCTTAAAATATTCTTCTTCTTAAAATATTCTTCTTCTTAAAATATTCTTCTTCTTAAAATATTCTTCTTAAAATATTCTTCTTCTTAAAATATTATTCTTCTTAAAATCTTCTTATCCTGGGGCAGGGTCGCCAGACTGTTAACCCCTCCGTCTATGGCCCTGGGTGGTTGGAATTGACGGGGGTTCTAGTTAGGAGGCAGCAACGGATATTTCTTCTATAACATTCTAATTCTTTTCTCTCGCTTTATGGTCGACAGTTGTTAATTCTTCTCTTTCTATAATACTCTGATAATTTCTCTTGGTACTAAAATTATCGGCTTTTCTTTTATAACTTATCGACTTTACTGACTAAATTCCTGAAGAGAACAAGGCTCGAAGGAAAAGATAAAAATTTCTTTTACTCTAGTTTACTTCCCAAAATGTACAGGTAGTGCTCTGAATTTACAGGGGTAGAGGTTCGACCTCTTTCGACCATGGCTCAGGCCGGAATCTAAAAATTAAGGAGGCAAGGGGCCTCTGCCCCCTCCCCGCAGCGAAGCTGCTAACAAGGGAGTCTCGTAGCAGTGACCTAAGCAGAGTCCCGTAATGAAGTGCTATAATGAAATACCGCAATGAAGTGCCGTAATTTTACAAATACATGTATAATATAAACCTAAATGTTTGGGGGAAGACAGTTGAAGGTTAAGTTTCCCCCTTTTAAACACATGATCAGATGTTTGAAAGATTCCAAATAAAAATTAAAAAAATAAAAATAAAAACTAATCGTATATTTTTGCCGAATCTTCATTTCTGAAGGCGATATCATTTCGTAATAGTACATAAGTACAAATTAAGTACACGACTGAGTACGTATTAATTTTGGTTCATTACAATTACGATTACAATTATGGATTACTTCACATTCGCTTATGATTGTCCATTACAGTTCTATTAAAGTACATTCTTACATTATAAATTAAATCATTACATTTAATTACAGTTTCATTGAAGTACATTACGTCGTTTACCATTTGTACAGTGTTTTTATATATTTATATATGGTTATAATATATGGTTATAATATATGGTTATTATATATAGTTATTATATATGGTTATTATATTTGGTTATTTGTACAACACAAGTACATGAGACATGACACACATGATATAACATAACGCATGATAAAGTTATAAATTCGAATCGAGCGAAAGGAGACTTTTTTATCTTTGAAGCGTTCGATTCTGCCATTTAGCGGAATTTGATAACTTACTAAGCATTTTCGAGTTCAATGCGGGAGGTGATATAATAAAAAATAATAATGAAAAAAATAATACGAGAACGTATTTTTGCGTTTTCGAACGAAGGCATGAAGTTTTGCATTTCATAGATTGACACGAGTAAAAATGAATATTTAATAAAATTTATATAGGATAATGATCAAGTTAAAATATGGACGTATGGGGGCGGGGATATGGTCGAATAATAGTTATATTTATACTACATAACATATAAATAATGACTTCTATAGAGTGTACAGTTTTTATTATGATGATAAAGAATTTTCATACATTGCATACTAGAGATATAATGAAGGGAAATTAATGACGGGAAGATGTGACGTCATAGTTATTGAATTTGTACGTATAGTACAAATCATTATTAGGAAGATTTACATGAACGAATTAGAGACAAAGAGTGGGTATCAATGACTAAGAAGTACAACTGCGGGTTCCAATCCTGTTACATGCAATGTGTATGCATAATCTAGGGTCGAGGGTGAGATGGAAGACAATCATAATTAATTATAATAAATTCTATAACAATGAAAAATGGAAAATAGATACAACTAAACCACAGAAATGGTAGATCATAGGGTTGTGACAAACAAAAATAGGAAGCTACAAATAACATTTTTATCCAAAACTCGCTTAGGCGATTTTGGTTTCTTATGTAAAAATGAATATGGATTATTCATTGTTCATTTTTACATATATATATATATATATGTTAACCCCTCCGTCTATGGCCCTGGGTTGGTTCGGATCGACGGGGGTTCTAGTTTCGGAGGCAAGCAACGGATATTTCTTCTATATACTTTTCTTCTATAACTTTCTAATTCTTTTCTCTCGCTTTATGGGGTCGACACTCTGTTAATTCTTTTCTTTTAATAATACTCTGATACTTCTACTTTCTTGACTAAAATTCCTCTGAAGATAGCCCAACTCGAGGGGGAAAATAAAAAGTTTCTCTTACTGTAAATTTACTTCTTAAAAATATACAGGTACTGCTCTGAATTTACAGGGGTAGAGGTTCGACCTCTTTCGACCATAGCTCAGGCCGGAATCTAAAAATATTAAGGAGGCAAGGGGCCTCTGCCCCCTCCCCGCAGCGAGGCTGCTAACCATGGGAGTCTCTTAGCAGTGACCAAGCAGAGTCTCGTAATGAAGTGTCCTTCATTTTACAAATACATGTATAAAATATGCCTGAATGTTGGGGGATGGCAGTTGGAGGTTAAGTTTCCCCCCTTTTAAACACGATCAGGTGTTTGAAAGTTTCCAAATAAAAATTAAAAAAATAAATAAAATAAAAAAACTAATCTTATTTTTTTTTGCCACGTCTTCATTTCTGAAGGCGATATTATTTCACGACTGAGTACATTTTTGTTTGGGTTTATTACAATTATGATTTCGATTATGGATTACTTCCCATTCGCTTATGATTGTCCCTTACAGTTCTATTAAAGTACATTCTTACATTATATATAAAGTCATTACATTCAATTATAGTTTCATTGAAGTACATTACAAGTTATTATTAATTAAAGTATTAGTTAATTACAATTAAACAGTTACTATAGCTTTGTTTTGTTTTTACAGTGTTTCATATTAATAGACAATTAAGATGTTAGAAATATAATACAAAGTACATGGCACACATGATATAGATTTATATACATAATATGTTATAATATGTTTAACATGTTATAAATTTGGATCAGAGCGAAAGGGGATGTTTATCTTAGAAACGTTCGGTTCTGCTGATTCGCGAATTTGAGCATTTAACTACTGTAAGCCTAATGAATGCCTTGTGAGGGTTGAACGCACTTAAAAAGAAAAAAAAAAATATATGTGGACGTATTTTACATGTACATAATCCAATAGGTTGTGTGCGTAATATAGGGACGCGTAAAATATGGACTGATAGGTTGATAGGTATCAGTAGACAATAGGTAGGAAACAACATAACTAATGATGTATAGAGAATGAAGTTTCTTTTTCTTATTATTATTATTATTATTAAGGAATTTACCATACATTCAATACGGAAGATGTCCAAATACTAAACACGTGATTCAGTGTTCAAGGTATGGAAAACGTGAAGAGAATTAAGTTACTTTATGACGTCATAGTTATTGAATTTTGTACGTATAATACAAATCATTATTAGGAAGATTTACAAGAACGAATTAGAGGCAAAGAGAGGGCATTAATGACTAAGAAGTACAACTACGGGTTCCAATCCTGTTATATGCAATGTGTATGCATAATCTAGGGACGAGGGTGAGATGCAAGACAATCATAATTAATTAATAACTTCTATAACAAATAAAAATGGATACGACTAAACCATAGGTATGGTAGATCGTAGGGTTTTGACACGAACAAAAATAGGAAGCCACAAGTAAAATTATTATCCAAACTCGCGTTAAGCGATTTTGGTTCTTATGTAAAAATGAATATTGATTATTCATTTCATTTTTACATTGCTCTCCCCTTTTAAAAAAAATGATATTTATACAATAATCTAATAGGGTACCATTAATACAATACAAATGAGAAAATAACATCCTAACTACTACAAGTTAGATGACGAATTTTTCTTTACATTACAAATTTTTATACAGAACAAGTGAGTTCGGTGGTTGCGTACAATGGAGAGTAATCAAATCTTTAAATGACACTTGCTTATAAAATATAAAAAATTCAAAGATTAATACTTTAATTTATGTAAACAGAATAAAAGGATTAATACATTAATTTGGACAAACAATTAAGTTAGACAAAGAATGATATTGTTAATTTAAAAAAAAATTTCTGTGGGAAAATTACATACATAATGAATAGTAGGTAAAAGGGAAAAATATAAATTATTTTCCAAAGTTACCCTGATCGTGCAGTCTATAACTAATTTTATTGACTATTGTAGGTAAAAATCGAATTACGTAATGGATGATGTATAGACCTGTGGTCTAGTGTGTATGTGTGTATTAGATACAAAGTGTGTATCTTATAAATTTGAGGGATAGATTAGCGGAGAGGATTCTTAAATTAACTGAATAAATGCCTGAGCAAAAATATATAGTAAGCAAAAATGCGTTAGGACTATATAAATAGCAGATTAGCACTCACGCTATGAAATAGTTTGTGATATCGAATGATTTTAGAATAAGGTTTGTATATATAGTATATATAGTGCATACATGCGTGTGTATGTGTAGAGATTTGGAGGTTTTTGAATTAACAAAGTTTAAAAATAATGTATAATAATTTAAGATGGGTTTAGGGTTATAAAATCTTTTGAGTCAATTATTGTTGTTATTATTATTATTATTATCATAAAATCCTTTAAGTTCAAGGTAGTATTTAAGTATTTAATTAAATCAGTTACACGTATTAAGGTAATAAAAAGAAATGTACTTAGAGGACTTACAATTGATGAAAGTAAATCTCACGGTTTAAAAATTGAATTTTGAAGATGGAATTAAATTCGACTAGTAACATTCCTAGCTATATATGAACTATATAACCATTAACATTAACCAGAAGTATCGGTACGATAATTGAATTAAGAAAATTAAGAATACAAATTAAAAATATAAATCAATTTATGCATTTTAATGAGCTAAACATAATTTTATAATATTCTTAAAAATAAAAGTAAATCGAACCTTAGATGAGTTTCGGCCAAGAATAAAAAGTGTTATTGAAATGGAAGGAAAGCATTTCGAACAATCTTTTCTTTTAATAATTTCAGGTAAATTTTACATTAAAAATTATTTTTATATACTAAAAAAAATATTAAAAAGGTTTAATAATTTTTGCATGTTAAGTAGAAAAATTATACTCTTTCGTTAAATGTTGATAGACTGAATTATTTGATATTTTAGTCTGAAAACTTGTTTGCATATGATAAATACATATGTTTTATTGTGTAGAAGTTTTATTAAAATTAAATGACAAAAAAGAATAAACACAACTGAAATTTAGGGTATGTGCGGTCCTACGGGTAAATTTCCCGACCATACAGAGCAAGATAAATTAGGTACATGATCGATTAATTATTACACTATTTCTGTCATCATATAATCGCAATAATTATAAAACTCGTTACCAACATTTGTAAAAACGGTTTTGGTTGCCAACAATAAAATATGTCATTTTACCTATATATTTTTATACGCAACAATGGCATGAAAAAGAAGACAAATCGGTCCATTTCCTTCTTACAACAAAACAAAGAAAGGTTAACTAAAGACGCAACCCGGTCAATTCAGGTTGAATTAAATTATCTTTACAACACAAAAAAAAGGTTGAATTAAATTCTTAAATTACATTTTCTTAAATTAAATTCTCTTAACTTACAAAGAAAAAGTTGAATTCAATTGACTGCATTGAAATGACTTGGGACTTAAAAACTGACTTCTTAAAAACTAACTGCTTCAAAACTAACTGCTTCAAAACCTCTTCAAAACTGCTCTTCAAAACTGCTTCTTCAAAACTGGCTTCTTCAAAACTGGCTTCTTCAAAACTGGCTTCTTCAAAACTGGCTTCTTCAAAACTGGCTTCTTCAAAACTGGGGCGGTTGTCCCTCTTGGATGCAACCTATTGACTTGACCTCTTATCAAGTATTTCTATAAATCTCTGGGGCGGTTGTCCCTTTTGGCGCAACCTTCTGACTTGACCTCTTATCAAGTATTTCTATAAATCTCTGGGGCGGTTGTCCCTTTTGGCGCAACCTTTGACTTGACCTCTTATCAAGTATTTCTATAAATCTCTGGGGCGGTTGTCCCTTTTGGCGCAACCTTCTGACTTGACCTCTTATCAAGTATTTCTATAAATCTCTGGGGCGGTTGTCCCTTTTGGCGCAACCTTCTGACTTGACCTCTTATCAAGTATTTCTATAAATCTCTGGGGCGGTTGTCCCTTTTGGCGCAACCTTCTGACTTGACCTCTTATCAAGTATTTCTATAAATCTCTTGGGCGGTTGTCCCTTTTGGATGCAACCAACTGAAAACTGATTTGCAACTTATTTGCAAATAAAACTGACTCGAAACTACTTCGAGTATCTTTATAAATCTCTGGGGTTTGGTTATCCCTTTTGGATGCAACCAACTGAAAACTGATTTGCAACTTATTTGCAACGAAAACTGACTTCAAAACTGACTTGCAACTTATTTGCAACGAAAACTGACTTCAAAACTGACTTTCAACTTTTTTTGCAACTAAAACTGACTTCAAAACTGACTTGCAACTTCTTTGCAACTAAAACTGACTTCAAAACTGACTTGCAACTTCTTTGCAACTAAAACTGACTTGCAACTTCTTTG
Organism: Bathynomus jamesi; assembly: GCA_023014485.1. NCBI lineage: Eukaryota > Metazoa > Arthropoda > Malacostraca > Isopoda > Cirolanidae > Bathynomus > Bathynomus jamesi. The sequence continues at coordinate 6,919 of JAJOZX010013348.1, read as the reverse complement.
CACCTAAAACTGACTTCAAAACTGACTTGCAACTTCTTTGCAACTAAAACTGACTTCAAAACTGACTTGCAACTTTTTTTGCAACTAAAACTGACTTCAAAACTGACTTGCAACTTCTTTGCAACTAAAACTGACTTCAAAACTGACTTGCAACTTCTTTGCAACGAAAACTGACTTGCAACTTCCTTGCAACGAAAACTGACTTCAAAACTGACTTGCAACTTCTTTGCAACTAAAACTGACTTCAAAACTGACTTGCAACTTCTTTGCAACTAAAACTGACTTCAAAACTTCTTTGCAACTTCTTTGCAACTAAAACTGACTTCAAATATCTCTCTAAATCTATAAACCCTCTATAAACACTCTCTCTTAATTTGCAAGTCAATTCAATTCAATAAATTGAAAAAAATTGTAAACAAAAATAAAAAATGTAAACAACATTTCACTCGAACGTACGTGAAGGTACGGTACTATTATGTTTGGTACATAAATAAAATTATTCTATACTGAATATAATAGTGAAAATAACTCTGAAATTAACTCTCTCTGAAATTAACTCTCTCTGAAATTAACTCTCCTGAAATTAACTCTCTGTTACAATTAACTCTCTGTTACAATTAACTCTCTGTTACAATTAACTCTCTGTTACAATTAACTTCTGTGAAAATTACTGTTTCACTAAAAAAATGTATCACTGGTGTCTGAAATGTTCACTGTGTTTCTTGTAAATTCTGACTTGATGCTCATTATTAACTGTTAATAATACTGACTTTTCAAGTGTTTATAAATTTCTTAAAAAAAAAAAACTGTACTTAACAAAATTTCTGGGGCGCAGTCCTTAGAGACGTGTCCTGAAGACGTCTTGCTGGCTACTTCTTCAGGGATGAAAACTAGGCGTGGGGAACTTGGAGTCGTGACACACCGGTTCAAGGGTGGATGTTACGAACAAGAAGTCGTGACACGCCGGTCAAATGGTTTTATCCTGATAAATCTTCTTTTATAAATCTTCTTTTATAAATCTTCTTTTATAAATCTTCTTTTATAAATCTTTTTATAAATCTTCTTTTATAAATCTTCTTTTATAAATCTTCTTTTATAAATCTTCTTTTATAAATCTTCTTCTTATCCTGGCAAGGTCGCCAGTCTGTTAACCCCTCCGTCTATGGCCCTGGGTTGGTTCGAATCGACGGGGGTTCTAGTTATGGAGGCAAGCAACGGATATTTCTTCTATATACTTTTCTTCTATAACTTTCTAATTCTTTTCTCTCGCTTTATGGGGTCGACACTCTGTTAATTCTTTTCTTTTAATAATACTCTGATACTTCAACTTTATTGACTAAAATTCCTCTGAAGATAGCCCAACTCGAGGGGGAAAACAAAAAGTTTCTCTTACTGTAATTTTCTTCTTAAAATTTACAGGTAGTGGTCTGAATTTTACAGGGGTAGAGGTTCGACCTCTTTCGACCATAGCTCAGGCCGGAATCTAAAAATATTAAGGAGGCAAGGGGCCTCTGCCCCCTCCCCGCAGCGAGGCTGCTAACAATGGGAGTCTCTTAGCAGTGACCAAAGCAGAGTCTCGTAATGAAGTGTTCTTCATTTTACAAATACATGTATAAAATATGCCTGAATGTTGGGGGATGGCAATTGGAGGTTAAGTTTCCCCCCTTTTAAACACGATCAGGTGTTTGAAAGTTTCCAAATAAAAATAAAAAAAATAAATAAAAATAAAAACTAATCTTATTTTTTTTTGCCACGTCTTCATTTCTGAAGGCGATATTATTTCACGACTGAGTACATTTTTGTTTGGGTTTATTACAATTATGATTTCGATTATGGATTACTTCCCATTCGCTTATGATTGTCCCTTACAGTTCTATTAAAGTACATTCTTACATTATATATAAAGTCATTACATTCAATTATAGTTTCATTGAAGTACATTACAAGTTATTATTAATTAAAGTATTAGTTAATTACAATTAAACAGTTACTATAGCTTTGTTTTGTTTTTACAGTGTTTCATATTAATAGACAATTAAGATGTATAAATATAATACAAAGTACATGGCACACATGATATAGATTTGTATACATAATATGTTATATGTTTAACATGTTATAAATTTGGATCAGAGCGAAAGGGATGTTTATCTTAGAAACGTTCGGTTCTGCTGATTCGCGAATTTGAGCATTTAACTACTGTAAGCCTAATGAATGCCTTGTGAGGGTTGAACGCACTTAAAAAAAAATAATAAAAAAAAATATATGTGGACGTATTTTACATGTACATAATCCAATAGGTTGTGTGCGTAATATAGAGACGCGTAAAATATGGACTGATAGGTTGATAGGTATCAGTAGACAATAGGTAGGAAACAACATAACTAATGATGTATAGAGAATGAAGTTTCTTTTTCTTTTTATTATTATTATTATTATATTATTATTATTATTATTAAGGAATTTACCATACATTCAATACGGAAGATGTCCAAATACTAAACACGTGATTCAGTGTTCAAGGTATGGAAAACGTGAAGAGAATTAAGTTACTTTATGACGTCATAGTTATTGAATTTTGTACGTATAATACAAATCATTATTAGGAAGATTTACAAGAACGAATTAGAGGCAAAGAGAGGGCATTAATGACTAAGAAGTACAACTACGGGTTCCAATCCTGTTATATGCAATGTGTATGCATAATCTAGGGACGAGGGTGAGATGCAAGACAATCATAATTAATTAATAACTTCTATAACAAATAAAAATGGATACGACTAAACCATAGGTATGGTAGATCGTAGGGTTTTGACACGAACAAAAATAGGAAGCCACAAGTAAAATTATTATCCAAACTCGCGTTAAGCGATTTTGGTTCTTATGTAAAAATGAATATTGATTATTCATTTCATTTTACACACACATATATATATATATATTATATATATAGTCTATATATATATATATATTAGTCTATATATATATTATATATATATATATATAAGCACACCGGACAAAAAATTAGTCACCGTAATAGCACCGATAGTAGGAAGTTCAAGGTCACACAGAGGGCGCTGATGTAGCATTGGTAAGTGACAAGTAGCGGTGACGTCGCACACAGGATCAGATCTGTTTCGTGAGGTGGTGAAGAACAAAGTGTGTGTTGGATATAGTCTGCAAAATGGGTCGTGAGGCAGACGTTACTCAGTGGCAAAAAGGAGCCATCGTGTTTGGCAGAGCCCACGGACACAAAATGTCCGAAGTAGCCCAATTTGTTGGTGTGTGAACGCGTACTGTCCAGCGAGTTTACAAAGAGTGGTGTAGTTAGCAATCAACTGACAATCGACGGCGTAACTGTGGCCGGAAAACAATTCTCGACAATAGGGGCCGCCGCCATGTTTCTCGTCTAGTAACTGCAAATCGTTTTCAAACCAGAGAACAATTGCTCCAAGAAACCAATGAGGTTCTCCAGCGTCCAATTTCCGAACGGACATTGCGACGAGAACTGCATGCGATGGACATCTGGAGCAGGGTACCACGGAAGAGGCCGCTGTTAACAGCAAGTCACAAATTGGCACGTTATAAATGGGCTCAGAGGCACAAAAACTGGACTGCGGCAGATTGGAAACGTGTAATTTGGTCCGGTGAGTCCCGTTTTTGTTTGTTCTCCAAACAATGAAGCCTTTAATCCTGAATGCGTCGAAGGTGTTGTTCAGGCTGGAAACAGAAAGTGAAGCGCAAGAATAGACACCCACGGACTCTGGCGGAACTTCGGGACCGGCTGATGAACGAGTGGCAGCAAATCGATGTTCAGTACATGCACAACCTCGTAGAGTCTCTGCCTCGCCGGATTCGTGCGGTTATCAAGGCCAGAGGCGCCGTCACACGTTATTAGGTACATTCTGAGAGGGGTGACTAATTTTTTGTCCTGTGTGCTTATAATATATATATATATAGTCTATATATATATATATATATATATATATATATATATATACAGTATATGTATATAGATATATATATATATATATATATATATAGTCTATATATATATATATATATATATATATATATATATATATATATATATATATATATATACAGTATATGTATATGTTATATATATAGTCTATATATATATATATATAAATATATAGATATAGTCTATATATATATATATAATATATATATATATATATATAATATATAATATATATAGACTATATATATATATATATATATATATATATATATATAGTCTACATATATATATATATATATATATATATATATATATATATATAGTCTATATATATATAATTATATATATATAGACTATATATATCTATATATAATATATATATGTATATATAGACTATATAGACCCAAAATGGGTGCACACACATTTCTACATTACTGTACAGTCTTTACAGCCACACCTATTTTTCTCGTAAGTGTATATATTGTAATGTATATGATTGTAAATTTGACTTGGTCCCCTGTCGATATGGACCGTGACTTGATGGATACCGTAATGAAATTGACTGGATTCTTTGGATCCGATATATTTGCATGTCCTTTATAAATAGATATAGAGTGTAACATATTTGTGGATAGTAGTCTACAGTATTATGACTTGATCCTCTGGATCAGAGATTCTATCTTTAATTTTAAATCGATAATTAATTAGTTTAAATTGATAATTATTTAGTTTCGTAAAAATTGGTCGTTGCCAATTTACCGGCAGTTTTACATAAATTTCTTATGTTCTTGTGGTTCGGAACCCACGTAAAATTGTAGGTCCCCTCCGCCACCACGGAGGACATACACAATACACGAACACAGTTAGGTAGACCAGCCATGAGTGGATCCTAGGGTCTTTGTTGGTCTGAAACATTATAACATTATAACATTATATATATATATATGTATATACTATATATATATAGTCTATATATATATATATATATATATATATATATTATAATATATAATATATATACTATATATAAGTCTATATATATATATATATAGTCTATATATATATATATATATATATAATATATACTATATATATATATATGTATATACTATATATATATATATAGTCTATATATATATATAATATAATATATATATATATATATATATATGTATATACTATTATATATATAGTCTATATATATATATATATATATATATAATAATATAGTATATATATATATATATAGTCTATATATATATATATATATATATAATATATTATATATAATATATATAGATATATATATATAATATAATAGTCTATATATATATATATATACATATATATATATATATATATAATATAGTCTATATATATATATATTATATATAGATATATATATATAATATATAATATATATATAATATATAGATATATATATATATATATATATATATATATATATATATATATATATATATAGTCTGTATATATATCTTATATATAGATATATATATATATATATATATATATATATATAGTATATATATATATAGACTATATATATATATATATATATATATATATATATATATAGTATATATATATTATATATATATATATATATCTATAATATATAGACTATATATATATATATATAGTCTATATATATATATATATAGACTATATATATATATATATATATATAATATATATATATATATATATATATATAGTCTATATATATATATATATATATATATAGTCTATATATATGTAAAAAGTGAACAATGAACAATAGTTTTATGTTCGAATGTCCATTTTTACATAAGAACCAAAATCACTTAACGCGAGTTTGGATAATAATTTTACTTGGAGCTTCCTATTTTTGTTCGTGTCACAAATCTACGATCTACCCTTTCTATGGTTTAGTCGTATCCATCATCCATTTTTCAGTTGTTATAAAAGTTATTATAATTAATTATGAATTGTCTTGCATCTCACCCTCGACCCTAGATTATGCGTACACATTGCATGTAACAGGATTGGAACCCGTAGTTGTCATTACTACCCACACTTTGCCTCTAATTCATCTTTTCTAATAATGACTTAAACACTATGACGTCATAAAATAACTTTATTCTCTTTACGTTTTTCCATACGTACAAATTCAATAACTATGACGTCACATTTTCCCGTCATTAATTTCCCTTCATCATATCTCTAGTATTCAATGTATGAAAATTCTTTAACATCATAATAAAAACTGTACACTCTATAGAAGTCATTATTTATATGTTATGTAGTATAAATATTATTATTCAACCACATTCATTCATCTACCTATGTCTATATGCCCTATCAACTTATCAGTCTATTTTACTCGTGTCAAATCTATGAAACGCAAAAACCTTTGCCTTCGTTCGGGAACGCGAAAAAACGTTCTCGTATTATTTTTTTCATTTTTATTTTTTATTATTTGACCTCCCGAGGTGAACTCTAGACAATGCTTAGTAAGTTATTATCAGAAATTCCACTCATCACAGCATAATTGAACGCTTCTAAGAAAAAAGGTCTCCTTTCGCTTTGATTCGAATGTATAACATATATAGCATATTATTTCAGTAGTAGATACGTCAATTAACAATTTGCTAAAATTGTAATTAAATGTAATCCTTTAATATAATGTAATTGATGTAATGTACTTTAATGAAACTGTAATGAACAATAACTTGTAATGTACTTCAGTGAAACTAATTAAATGTAATGATTTAATTTATAATGTAAGAATGTACTTTAATGGAATTTAATTTAAAAGTGAATATATTAATTGGTAGTTGTAATCCATAATTGTAATCATAATTGTAATGAACCAAAATTAATACTACTCAGTCCATGTACTCCAAAATTGTGCTGATGTGCTAATACGAA
>JAJOZX010013347.1:0-89410 GCA_023014485.1 Bathynomus jamesi | reverse complement strand
TAAAACCGATTTCTGTTCCGTAAGTTTCTGCTCCTTTTTCTGCCTTTTTTAGGGAGGAATATAATTATCATCACATTCATCAGAGGACGTTTCAGTACTTGAGACCGACGTTTCTTCTGATAAATTAACTGCCTCTGATGTACCTTCTGCTAGGCTTCTCAGGCTGCAGGATTTTCTAATTGCCGTTTTTTGTAGCCTTCGTGTTGTTTCAATATCTGCTACTCCGATGAACATTTTTCGCTCTGTTCGTTGATCCATCAAGAAATCCCGTTCTAAAACAGGGACTTTGGAAGCTTTCGTACAAGAGCATCTTTCAAAACACTTGCACTTGCATGCAGCAATGTCAAATAATTTCTTAGCTTCCTTTTTTAATTTATTTATTTTCTCTTTATAACTTTCATTTTCCCGCCGCCCCTTGAATCCTTTTACTATCGTTCGATACTTCTTGTGGTGTACTTTTAACATATAATACAGGATCTGGCCTAGAGTTCGTATAAATTTCTGGGTGCAGAGGTTTTGAGGACTGATCTAGACTAATTTTGGGGCTTAGAATCCGAATTTTTCTATACCATCGCACCAAATTGGTGCGAAAGTGGTCAAAATGGCAAAAAATTGGCAAAAATGGCAAAATTTCATCAGTTTTTCGTATTTTTGTCATATTCTTGAGTTGAAAATTTTTTTAAGGGCAATTGTTTGTTTGAGAATCTGTGTTTGTAACATATTGCTGCCTGAACCAAGAAAACTGACAATAATGTAAAAAAATAATAGCAAAAATAGTAAAAAATTAAGCAAATATTGTAAAAAAATCGCAAAAATAAAATTTTTGGCTATTTTCGTGCATAAACTAGCTCTAACTAATCTTATCGAACTAAATAGTCAAGAAATTAGATATTAATAGCTCTACTAAAATTTCCTAACACAAAAACATGTACAAATGTCTAAATTTTGGGTTACAATGATTAAAAATGGTTGTAGAATATTTGAAAAAATAGACAAAATATAAAAAAATAGTGCTAATTTTATAAAACTCTTAGGTTTGCATGTTGTAAAAGACTGAGATAAGATCATGTATTATTTCTGATGATGAAGTTGACTGAAAATCTTGCAAAAGTGGCAAAGAGTTTGGCAAAAATGACAAAAACTGTCAAGGCCGCTTATGTGATTGAGAAAGAGTGTTACCGTCACTCAGGTGCATCTTCCCAGTGCAGCACCACGGCAATGGGCTAAGTTATAGCTAATTTAGTGGGAACGACCTCATTTAATATTGTTGAAAGGATTGAGACAGAGTATATATCGAAGACTTAAAGTCGTCCCATTGCTCTTGTTCTGCAACCATAATTGAAATTTTAGTTGCAGCATCTTGATATAAGTTACGGTGTTCATCGACACTCAAAAACCCATCGAACATAATGCTTGTTATTGCTTCGTGCACGAAAGATAATCCTTGCTTGGCTCTCACATAATGATTGCCATTCATAACGGATTTTACCGTGTCTGGACCGAAACATTCGCTTTCAACCAAAACAGATTCAATTCCCGATATATGAAGATAAGATCCAATACAAGCAAATACAATCTTCTCAAAATGGAATCCGCCCAATCCGATAAACAAATTACTGAACAGATCTTTTTTCAGGAGCTGAATTTCCTTCGCAATAGCATAAACTCCTTCATCACACCACAGTGCACCGTATGGCTTATTCTGCTGCTTAAGCACGTCCTGAAAGTTAATCATTGTTGTAAAAATGGTATCAAATTCAGTTGCTTTGTATGGCAGTATGGGAGTGAACGCAATAGTTGTAGGCTTCAAGTCATCATTATCAGTATTTGAGTTAGTTGAAGAGCCCTATATTGTGGTTGTTCTATGTTTGTATCGCATCACAAACCACAGGAAATGGTCGAGATTAACAGTCTCTAGTAAATGATCGTTTGCCTTGTATTCAGAGACTTGGAAATCTTGACTTATTGTACCTCGTTCATGTCTTGGTCCAATCGAGATAATTTCTTGGCAAGGAAGAACACTTTGTAACTTGCCAAGCCGGAGGGTTGACTCTGGAGCTTCACTGATCTTATTAGTATGCTGTTGTGTTGGTGCAGAGCTTAATGTAGCATTTTGGAATAAAACTAGCACCGTATCGTGTGTCGAATAGTGCTTGCATAATACCGAAAATTTTCAATACCGGTATTTGGAGGCAATTATGCTAATCCCGGTATTGATACCGGTATTATGAAAAAATAATTTATTTTGACTTATTATGGTGCCACCCTACCAACCCTCCCACAAGTCTGAGGGACTTGCAGTACTCACCATATTTACTATAAATTAATGACCCAACTCCAAATAGATGGCATTCTATTCGAAAAAGTTTATACAGTAAATTACTAAATTGTAATAAAAATATTATTTGAATTTTTTTTCAACATATTATTATACAACTACTGGGGTAGATAGAAATTACTATCTAAATATTTATTTCTTAGTTTGATTTTGAAAGTATGCTTTGAGGAAACAAAGAGCATCTAGGGATTGTTCAGATAGACTTGATCTCAGTTTCGTCAGAAATAGGCCTGCAGCAGAAAAGGCTCTTTCTGATTCTGCACTTGTAGGTTTAATTGAAAGCAGTGCCTTGTACAGCTTCTCTAAATTCTCACTTCTCTGTAAAGTAACTTCCAAGCTTTTAAATTCATTAGTAACATCAAAATCAATGGAATTTTTTTTAGATGGCACTTTTCCTAGTTTGTCCATTTCTTGCATGTATTCACTCAGTAATGAATCTGCTTCCACTTCAGTCTTATTTGCAGCTACATTTTCAGGGTTACATGGAAATTCCTGTTCTTCCATTTCTATCTCCAAATCAACCACATTCTTAGGGAAAAGTCTTTTATGGAGCCTTTCTGCAGTTCTTTTGAGAACTAATTTTGATGGAACAGAAAAACTTTCCTCACTGAATTCTTAAGAATTAAATTTGATCACTGGACATGTTTAACTTGTATTTATTTATTTATTTAGATTTAAACATTTCACTCATGCCAATTTGTGGCAGTTTTCACTAATAAAAAATAATCTTGTGGTGCAAGGCACTACAAGTACTGCCCCCCAAAAACATGGTTGTCAGGGGTAAAAAAAAACTTAAATGTCAAAGCGCACTGGCTTACGAATGACTCTTCCAGAACGAGTCATTGTTTGCTTTTGGACGGCAATATCCTGCAGCACTGGTTCTGAAGGCATGGATGGTGCTACAGGTGCAGTAGGGACATTGGGGGAAGGGGATTCTTGGTGCCTGTGCAATTGGGCCACTGGCTGGTTCAAAGACAGTTGGTTGCGATAATGAAGGAGAATTGGAAGAGGGATGATAGATTGTTGTACCCTCGGATGAGGTGGTGGTACATAGGATTTAGGAAGGGTAAATTGCTGTACCTGTATATGAGATGAAGGTACAGAAGATTGAGGAGGAATAGGTTGCTGTACCTGTATTTGTGATGAAGGTACAGAAGATTGAGGAGGGATAGGTTGCTGTACCTGTATTTGAGATGGAGGTACAGAAGATTGAGGAGGGATAGGTTGCTGTACCTGTATTTGAGATGGAGGTACAGAAGATTGAGGAGGGATAGTATCTTTTGTTGGAGAAAAATCAAGGTATGCTGGTTTCAAGCGGTCCACAGAAATGGTTTCACGCTTGCCCACCTTGTCGATGATGAAAGTTTTGGGTTGAAGTTTAGCAAAGACAGCTCTTCGCAGCCCTTGTGGGACCAACGGTCGAATATGCTCAGTCGAGACGTCACACAAAATTTGTAAGTCTGACTTGGGTTCAACCGGTAAAGAGCGGACTTGCAATGAAGTGGGTGAATTAATAAGAGTTTGGAGGTCTGTATCCGTGGACTGAGCCTCAGCCATCTCTGAAAGGTTGATGTGTGAGAGTCCAGGATCAGAAATTGCTGAGATGCGAGATAGAGCATCCGGCACAACATTCAAAGAACCTGAAATGTGTCGAATGTCTGAAGTAAATTGGAGAATAAAATCAAGGTGTCTTCTCTCAGTAGGAGCATGAGAGTCTGATTGAGAATGGAGAGCAAATATTAACGGACGATGATCCGTAAAAATGCTGAAGTCACGACCTTCCAGGAATGGCCTGAAATGACGGATGGAGAGGTATATCGCCAGCAACTCTCGACCGAAAGTGCTGTACCTCATTTGTGAAGGCGAAAGCTTGCGTGAAAAGAATGCGAGAGGTTCCCAAACGCCTGAAACAAGCTGCTGGAGCACTCCTGACACTGCAACGTCAGAGGCATCAGCGGCTAAGTTCAGAGAAGCGTCTGGTTGAGGGTGAACAAGGCATGTAGCTTGTGCTATAGCCTCTTTTGCTTGCGAAAAAGCATTGGTCGTAGGGCAGTGGGGAGACCATTGAGGAAGCGGCGTCGCATTAAGGGTGAGTTTTTATCCTCTCCATTGGTCTGTCCAGCCAGGTCTTGCAGATGCCTCCGGAAGGCTGTTGGCGTTTGATCCCCAAGAACTTGGTCCTTGAGTAGAGCATTGAGTCGCTCTTCTTCTGATTGGCCGAGCCTCCTGACTAACTCGCTGAGGAGGCTCTCAAAAGCTTGGTCAGACGGAGGCAATAGAGCCACATCCTGCACTACTTTGTATACTAGTGCAGGCAGGAGGTTCTTTGTGATAAGGAACTTGGTTCGTGGGTCCGTAATTCTTTTTATCGCGAAATAATCCCGCAGTTGATTCACAAAGATTTCAGGCTGCGAAAAATGCTCTGTATGAATTGGTCCACAATTAACCCACCCCTTATATCTCCAGTCTAACTATAGAGTAGATCAAGTCTAGCCTAGAGGGGTCAGCCTAGAGATTCCGGAAATGGTCCAGAGCGGGCAGATAAATTGAGGTCCACAGTAGGATTCCTCACCAAATTAGGTTAGGGCAATCTACCTTCACCTTTGTTAAGCTATGAGTTGATGCTGGGTCTTAGGCCACAATGTAGGCCTAACTTGTCTGACCCAGCTTAATTTAATGTGATTAATTTGCTGGGTTAAAAACACAATTAGTCACTTACTGTTAGTTATTAGAGAGTCTCTTTTCTCCTTCGTGTTTAATTGTCGAGAGCGTACTTGCTGGTGGGGATCTTTTTCGTTGTCTGTTCTCGTCCCTTCTCCCGTTCCGTCCTTTCGCCCTGTTCCTCGTTTTCGTTCTCCTTTGTTCTCCTCTTCGCGGGCTTTTTCCACCAGCGTTGTCTTGGTTTTTTCCTCGGTTGGTTGAGCGGTAATGTATCTCTATTACCGAGCACGCTCTTCTCACACAGTATATAAATACTAGTGTGGAGAATAACTCTGGTGAGCAACCAATTGGTTTCATCCACCCAGTTATTGACATAAAAGGAATTTAATAATTGTTAGATTAACTACCTACCTACTCAGTGAACCATTTTCGTTACCTCCCAACTACCCACTCATCAGTTTTCCATATACTGGGGGCCCCGGGAGATAAAAATTTTGGTGTCATTGTCACCAATTTTTATGTCTGAGTGTAGACTAGCTAACTATTTGACTGTAAATGCCTGTTAATCTGATTAACAGTGCCTATCCTCACCTTCTCATGGAGAAGGTGTAGCATTTAATTAGAAGAGAAAATATACATCCATTGGATGAAACTGTCTATGGTCTTTACCATAAGAAAAGAAAAAATGAAAGTTAGAAGATAAAATTACAATTCCCCAGCATCTATTTTTTGTTGTAAAAATAGTCGCGCCTTTAATGCTGTTTGTCGCTGAGGTCTTGTGTCTGTCAATGTTGTAGTAGGATGCGTTACCACTCCTACTGTCAAAGGAATAGTTACTGGAAGTTCAGTGTCTCCAGTTGTTACTGTCAGTGGAGAAGGTTCTCCAAAGTCCATTGTTTTGAGTCCAGACTCTAAAGGGTACAAAAGAGAAATGTCTCTTGTTGTGTCACCCGTTGAAGTCCTTAATTTGACCACTCTTGTTACCCCGTCTGCCCCTGGTCTGAGTTCTGAAACTCTAGCCAGAGGCCAGTATTGTCTTGGAGTACTGTCATGTATGAGAACAAGGTTCCCTACCTTAATTGTGTCAGACCAATCCTTCTTAGTCATTTGTTTATGTCTCTCCCTTAGACCCATCAAGTACTCAGTTTTCCACTGTTTAATGAAATGAGCTTTAACTCTAGTTAAATGTTGTAACTTAGTCTGGAGCTCATCATGTCGTTGAGTCCAGTTTGGGTCTTCTGAAGAGTCTATATTGTAGTCCGGCAGGAGACTAACTTGTTCTCCCCGAATCAAATGATTTGGAGTTAATGGTTCCGGGTCATTAATGTTGTCACTCACATAAGTGAGTGGTCTATTGTTAATGATGTTCTCAATCTCAGCCAGGAGAGTGAGCAACCCAAATAAGTGTATCTGTTTTTTGCCAATTGCTTTCTTCAAGCAATTCTTTGCTGTTTGTATATTCTTCTCCCAGATAGAACCATACCAAGGAGAGGCAACCGGAATATACTTCCACTTTATGTTTGAATTTTGTATATATAATTGTGTGATTTCATCGCTTAACAAGTCGTGGATGACTTGTTCACCAGCCTTGAAATATGTAGCATTGTCAGTCCAAACTGTCTTTGGTACTGAATGTCGTGCACAGAATCTCTTAAAGACAGCAACAAAAGATTCTGCTGTAAGGTCCTCCACAACATCCAAATAAACAGCTCGTGAGGCAGCACATGTAAACAGTACAATGTACATTTTTTGTTCAGTGTCACCCACCCCTACAGTCAATGCTCCTGTATAGTCAATGCCTACAGTCTCAAAGGGTCTGTTGAGAGTAACTCTCTCCTCTGGCAAAGCAGGAGGATTTGGTTTCCTATAGGGCCTAGCATGAATACGCCTACATGTGACACACTCACTCAGGACTGTTTTAACAGTGATCCTTCCCTTGGGTATCCAATAAGTTTTTCTTAATGTAGTTAGTGTCTGTGGTACCCCCATATGATATACATCATTGTGTGTTTTTCTGATGATTAATGTTGTCAAATAGCTAAATCTAGGTAAAAGGATTGGATGTTTGCTTTTGTATGACAGTTTTGATTTGTCTAATCTCCCTTTACACCTTAGAAGGCCTTCCTCATCTCTGAACAAGTTTAGATCCACAACTACTGATGGTACAGGTTCTTTTGTTTGTTTCCCATTAGTTAAGAATTCTAACTCTTTATTGTACTCTTTTTGTTGTGCATGGCCTATCCAGTATTTGGTTGCAACTTCTGTATAATTATGATTATTTTTATTTAGCTGTTTGTTAATTGTAGTTAAACAGTTGTGAGCAAACCTCAAACAGTAGGCTGTAACCCTGACAAGTTTGTTGAAATCAGAGTAAATTTCATAATTAGTGATTGGTTCAACCTTTTCATTTGAAAAGATTAAATTTAATGTCAAGTTAACTTGTTCCACAGGCCATTGGTCTGTATTACAGAGCCACTTAGGTCCCATAAACCAAGTTTTGTTTGACTTCAACAACTTGTAGGATAAACCTCTGGTCAGAAAGTCTGCTGGATTTTGTTTAGTTGGAACATAGTGAAAGTTTACTTGTGGGCTTTCATTAGCTTCAGCTATTTCTTTTAGCCTATTTCTTGCAAAGATATTCTTACTATTAATGCTATCATTCCGTATCCAGGCAAGACAAATCTGACTGTCAAGCCAGATGTGGATATGAGTTATGTTCACATCATGGTAAGCATCCTAAAGCAATGAAATGGTTTTAATGGCTAATGCAGCAGCCAATAGTTCCAATTGAGGTATGGTTCGGGTAGGTTTGAGAGGTGCAACTTTCCCTTTTGCATAAATTAGATGACTTTCTGTAGGGCTTACAAGATACGCACAGCACCCATAAGCTTGTGTGCTTGCATCAGCAAACACATGAAGTCTCTGGGGCTTATCCCTAAACCCACAGCACCTTTGAATTTTAATGTTCTGCACTTTTGTTAAATCAGCAGCTAACTTCTTCCAAGATTTTTGATTTTCATTTGTTATTGGATCATCCCACCCAACATTTGTCCTCCAAATTTCTTGGAGGAGAATCTTTGATTTTATTGTTGAAGGCAGGAATAGACCCATGGGATCAAAAATTTTGGAAGCCTCTGATAATATTTGTCTTTTAGTATTTGCTTCCTCATCAAGTTTAAAACCTTTAGTACAGATTGAATCATGACTGTTAGAAGTTGCATCCAAATACCAGTTCATACCTAAAGTTTTAACTCTGTCTGATGGCTCAGTAAGACCATTATTATCCTTTAAAATCTTTTTGTTTAAATCCTCATCATTTGAAATCCACTCTCTAAGTTCAAAGTTACCTTGTTGCATAATGTTTTGAGAGTGTTCATAGACTTCAGATAATTCAGATTTTGTTGTTGTTGAGCCTATTAGATTGTCTACGTAAAAATGTTCCTTAAGGAAGTTCAATGTTAAAGAGTTATTAAACTGGTTTAAATGATGTCTAATTGTCAATGCTAATAGGCTAGGTGAGCAATTGGCTCCAAACAACACAACATTAAATCTATAGGTTATGAACCCTTTATTCAAATCAAATGGATCCTTGAACCATAAGAACCTAAGTTGGTTCTTATCATATTCATTTTTAAGATTTATTCTCAAAAATGCCTTTGAAATGTCACTTTGTACGGCATATTTGTCTAACCTGAACCTCAGTAAGATCTTCACAAGGTCAGAAATGAGATTAGGACCCTCAATCAGGCAATCATTCAAACTGTGTTTATCACTGTCTTTGAGGTTACAGTTATATACTACTCTGAGTTTTGTTGTTGGGGCATCTTGTCGATAAACCCCCCTGTAGGTTAAATAATGACAACCATCTTTTTTAAAAGGGTTATTTGTTACTTCTTCAATGAAGCCTTTCTGTAGCTGTTCTTTGAAGACATCACTGTACTTTTTAATATTATTATCTTTGAGTTTTTTCATTACTTTATATAAATGTCCTTTAGCTACTTTGAGATTGTCTCTTAAAGTTGGACAATTTATTTTCCAAGGTAACTCAATAAAATAACTATTGTCTTTGCACTGAATGGTGTCTTCAAATCTTTCTACCATTAACTGATCTTCTGAAGTTTGATTTGTGTCATGTATACCCACAGATTCTAGCAACCATAAAGTTTGAATTGCCTCATCCAAAGTTTCATTTGATAATGATGAATTAATGTTCTCAGTTGAGATAATATTATTCAAAGTGTTGCTATTCTTACAGGTGTTATGTAGGACTGAGTTGAGGCACATAGTATTTGTTGGTCATGAACTGTTTTGGTTTAGGTCTAGGTTGTATTTGGATAATCACCCAAAGGGGCTATCCCTGATGGAGTCTGAATAGCTATACCATTACCTATCTCTACTATGCCCTTATGAATAAGATTAATATAATCTGCCCCTATTAACATTTCAATGTTAGCTACTGTGTTGTTAGTGATATGTCTATCAGCTATTTTGTAGTGTTTTCCAAAATGATTTATGGTTTGTTCTAGTTTGGGTATAACCAGTTTGTTTTGTCCTACTTTAGAAATAATAACTGCTTCAATTTTCTCTAATTTATTTTCTAAATGTAGTTCCAGGTCAATTGTCTTATAGCTATTTTTGTCCGAGTTATCCTTAACAAAGGATGCAATATTGAGTTTTTGTTCATTCGGGTTTGGTGTCAAACCCAATTTATTAACTACATTTTGCGAAACAAATGTTTGTTGAGAACAACAGGCTATAAGACATCTCACTGGAGTAGTGCTACCCTCACTATTCACTAAGTCCAAAGTAATAGTTGGTAAAAGAATCTCAGTGTTTCTTGTTACGTTGTTTGAACAAACAGAATGTCCCATGAAAGTGGCATTTTCTTGATTACCTTTGTTTGGGGGAGGTATCTTTTGAGTTTGAGTACTATTGTTCGGACACTTTGGTGAATCACACATTGATGAGACATGTCGTAAACTTTTACAAAACTTACACTTGAATCTTAACCTAGATTTACAGTCTTTCTTATAATGTCCCTGGCCAGTACACTTTTTACACAGGTTCAACTGTTCACATCTTTTAGCTCTTTGGTTAAAGTCTGAATATTTGTCACACCCAGTACTACTGTGTTCATTACTTGCACAAAATTTGCAATGTGGTGTGTAAGTTGAGGCAGCAGTTACATTAAAGTTCTGTAATGTAGGTGTTCGTGTATTACAGTTGGTCACATATGATTCTACAGTATCAAGTTTTGTCTGTTTGGCTGTAGCTAGTTGGTCTCTGGGAACAGTCTTTGGTTTATCCATAGTCTGGGTCTTATTTTGTGTTGGAAAATCTCTCAATTTGTAATTAGTTAGGATATTGGGGAAGTGTTTTCTTATATCTTCCAGATTAGGATAATTTTCTCCCGTCTTTAGAATTAAAATATCTTTAACCCTCAAAGGAAGGCACCTAAGTACTATGCCTTGTATAATCCAAGATGAAGCTTTAATATCTATCTCATTGCTAACTAGTTGTCCTATAATAGCTTCTAATTTTGTATAAAAATTTTCCATATCACTATGGTTATCTTTTATGGGTGCAAATTCAAAAATTTGTTGAGATAATTCATATACAATCTCATCTTTATTAATGTAATTACGTTTTAAGAGATCAATAGCTACTTCATATGAATTCCCTACGGCTGGTAAATAGGCTATCAGGTTATAGGCTGGGCCTTTAAGGAAACTAGTTAAGTAGCTAAACTTTTCAACAGTTGAAATATAAGGTTTATTACCTATTAAATTCTCAAATTTGTCAATGAAAGATGGGAATTGTACCGTGTCCCCTTCAAATGTTGGTACTAGCAAAATGGGTAACTGAGCCCTCAATTCTTGTGACTCAGGATTTAGCATGCCACTTAAATTTTGTTGAAGGTTAGCTCTACTTTGATTAAAATCAGAATTAGGTTTTTTTGGTGTTAAGTCAGTCAAACGAGACCGTAGTCTCCTTATTTGCTGTTCAATTGAGATTACCTGATCATCATTATCAGCGTAAAGGTCTATCAATTGTTCTTCAGCCATTTCGGATTCAACTAACTCTGAAATACTCTCATTAATGGCTATTATTTCTTTCTTTTTAGTTTCCAATTTAAGAATTACACACTTTAAATCTTCTTTACCTGGTTGTGTAATATTGTTAAAAGTGTTCACAGCCTTTGTAACAGCTCCCAACTTTGCCCCCCTTTTCTTTTTTAACTTTTTCAATTCCGCACTGTCCATGTCTAAGTCAAAATTGTTTAACTGGGGATCGTAATGAAATAGAGGACAAGAAGAAATTACCAGAGAAGAGAGAGCACAGACAAAACAGTCAAGTTTAAATTTGGTTTAATCCCCACCAAGTACTTATGTATCACTCAGGTCTAAGCTTATAAGAGAATGAGACTCCTTAAATGTAAATGTTTCCTAGTTAGGCCCTAGGTTGTAGACCTAATTAGGCTTGATTAGGTTAGGCTTAGGCTTAGGCTAGACCATTTAGCCTAATTCTGCAATTTTTGTTAAGTAAGGTTAAGGTTTGTAAATTCCCCACACACGGACCACCAATGCGAAAAATGCTCTGTATGAATTGGTCCACAATTAACCCACCCTTTATATCTCCAGTCTAACTATAGAGTAGATCAAGTCTAGCCTAGAGATTCCGGAAATGGTCCAGAGCAGGCAGATAAATTGAGGTCCACAGTAGGATTCCTCACCTCACCAAATTAGGTTAGGGCAATCTACCTTCACCTTTGTTAAGCTATGAGTTGATGCTGGGTCTTAGGCCACAATGTAGGCCTAACTTGTCTGACCCAGCTTAATTTAATGTGATTAATTTGCTGGGTTAAAAATACAATTAGTCACTGTTAGTTATTAGAGAGTCTCTTTTCTCCTTCCTGTTTAATTGTCGAGAGCGTACTTGCTGGTGGGGATCTTTTTCGTTGTCTGTTCTCGTCCCTTCTCCCGTTCCGTCCTTTCGCCCTGTTCCTCGTTTTCGTTCTCCTTTGTTCTCCTCTTCGCGGGGCTTTTTCCACCAGCGTTGTCTTGGTTTTTTCCTCGGTTGGTTGAGCGGTAATGTATCTCTATTACCGAGCACGCTCTTCTCACACAGTATATAAATACTAGTGTGGAGAATAACTCTGGTGAGCAACCAATTGGTTTCATCCACCCAGTTATTGACATAAAAGGAATTTAATAATTGTTAGATTAACTACCTACCTACTCAGTGAACCATTTTCGTTACCTCCCAACTACCCACTCATCAGTTTTCCATAAGGCTCTTCAGCGGTGAATTGTGGAGTGGTAGGCTGATACATTGTTAAAAGGTCTGTTAAAGGTGGTGAATTTGGAGTACCACCGTTGGATGATCCTAGGTTGTTGTTGTTGTGGGTCATTGTGGCTATTATATCGTTACAAGGTACTAAAAAAAAATTAAAATGTGTCAAAAACTGACAAGATTTCAACAAATGTTGTTGAATGTAAATAATGGCTTCAGGTAAGCTTGGTTGAGTATGAGACTCAATTGGAGTTATGAATGCCAATAACAAAAAGTTACGTAAAATTTTTTTTTTTTATGATGTAGCCCAATATTAGCAGAAAAATAGTCTGCGTATAGGCTGTTTGCAAAATATAAGTAAATTTGCACAAAAAAAACTTTAGAAAACGCTGATTTTATAAAAAGGCAAAATAAAAGGAATATATTTTGCAATAGAATACACTTCCAGTACAGGTGAGTGCTTAGTACTGAATTTAATAAAATTATAGATGCAGACTGAATATATTGACAAAAATTGATAAAAAAGTTAGAATTTTTTTTGCATAAATTACGGTGTTTGGTCACTCCGGGAGGGTCACCAATTGTAAGAGTCGTTCGTAAGACAGTGCGCTTTGACATTTAAGTTTTTTTTTTACCCCTGACAACCATGTTTTTGGGGGGCAGTACTTGTAGTGCCTTGCACCACAAGATTATTTTTTATTAGTGAAAACTGCCACAAATTGGCATGAGTGAAATATTTAAATCTAAATAAATAAATAAATACAAATTAAACATGTCCAGTGATCAAATTTAATTCTTAAGAATTCAGTGTGGTGTGACTAGACATGAATTGGCTTTTAAGGATTATTTTGGCTTGTTGGTAAAATTGTATAGTAAAAACAAGCTTATGGAGGGACTTTTCGGTTAACCTTTGTAGTTATAGGACGTACCTAGAATTGCTTGAAATCAAAGAGTTTAAATTAGATTACTGAAACTAGTTAGTTTCAGCCTGGTTATACATTTTATACCCTGATTGTGTAACCATCAAACTTAATAATCCACTTTTCTTACATTAAGTGCAGACTCTAAGTGTCACAACAAAGGGCCAGGCTTTGCCTGGCTAAGGCTTGGCCAATTAGGCCTAGGCTTATATACTGAGATTTGTACTTAAAACTTCTATCGATTGTTAATTACGATTTAGACTTTATCACTTTTTAATTGTAACCTCCTAGTCTCTGGATAGGATAGGTCCATTGTGTTAGGGGTCCTCGGCTCAGCTCGGGCTTTTGCCTAGCCTGAGTACTGGGGATTCGCCTGGTTACGATATGGCTGCCAGTTCGGACCTCGAGAGGTTGCGAGGTAAGAGGTTGCATGAATCTGATTCAGAGGAGGATGTCTCTCTTGCTCCATCAGTTATTCAGGATCATTCTCCTTTGCGTTCGCCCCAACCAAAGGTTATGAGTAGAGAGGTGGATGGGCCTTGTGAAGCTGGTGTGGTTGGAGGAGACGTTTCTCCCCAATCTGGTCTCCAGGGACTGGATAATGTTGGGCCTAGCCGGCCTCCTCCTCTTGCGCCTCTGGCCCCTGTAGATTCGGAGCTCTCAGACCCAGTGAGGGCATCCTTTTTATATAAAATTACTCCCAAGAAACAAGATATCTCTTTTGCGTCAAGACCTTTGGCCTTTAGCATAGCACTGAGGGATTCGCCTTTCCATGGGTTGGGTATGCAGGCACCAGTTTTCCAGAGACGCTCTGGCACGGTGCAAATAAAAACTACCTCTGCCCTTCCCTCCCAGTTTTTGGGAACTCCCCTGGAAGTTGGGCCCATGGGAGGTGGATTGTTCTTTAGTTAACGATACTCATATTGTGCATGGTGTTATAGGACCTATAGATTTGGAGGAAGATCTACTAGCTATTAAGGATGAGTTAATTCATAATGATTATCCAGTTGCAACTGTCAGTAGACTGACAAAAAGAACAGGTTCAACATATATTCCAATTCAACAGATTAAAGTTTCTTTCAATGCACAAGTTCTTCCGGTAAAGATCTATATAGCATATATACTATATAGAGTTCGTCAGTTTATTCCACATTGAATTCAATGTTTTAAGTGCCAGGTATTTGGTCATATGGCTAAGTCCTGTAGGTCAAAAACAGAGAGATGTGTTTATTGTTCTGGAAGTCATGTCTCCTCTTGTCCAAAGACTACTAAAATTTGTGCCAATTGTTCAGGTCCCCATACAGCTAGCTTCAGTGGCTGTTCCTATTTTAGAACAGCGCAAGACCCTACTGTAGTTTCAGAAAGAACATTTAAAAGTAATGACTTTCCTGTTCTACCAAAACCTATTATGTCAAGAGAGGAGACTCAAGGCTTGGATGTGGTGGATCCCTCTCCCCCCCCCCTTCAGAATTCTTGGAGTGGAGTTGTGAGGGAAAGACCTGGCTCGACTAAGGCAATGTCCCAGGGGCCTTCTGGGGTGGGGGTGGATGGTAGGGCTGTGGTCCCTGAACCCTCTACCCCTTTTGGACCTATTGCTCTGTCATCAGACATCATTAAAGTTCTGTGTTTAAGTTTATTCAGCTTCACCCTTCAGAGTGGTGGTAGTCTCTCCAAGAAGACTTTGAGTACATTATCCAATTTTGTTTCTTTATTTAATGACGCTTTTCACACTGACCTCAAAACTGACCAGCTGACGAAATTCCTTGATAAACTGAAACCTAAGCCTATGCCCAAACAGAAACGTCATGTCCAAATTTGCAAACCCACTTAACATTTCATATTCAAAGGTTTCTAACCTCTTGTTGGCTCAGTGGAATGCCCGCAGTCTCCAATCTAACTTGTCAGAATTTAAACTTTTTATTTATACTAAAAAATCCCATTTAGTGGCAGTTTGTGAGACCTGGTTAACCTCAAGGCTCCAGCCTACTTTTATTAATTATACTCAGATCAGAGCAGATAGGGTTGGCCGAGGGAGTGGGGGTTTGCTATTTCTGATTCGTTCAGATTTGTGCTTTCAACCATTACCTCTCCATCCCTTTCCAGCAGGAGTTCTTGAGGTCCTTGCTTTATCTTTAAAAGTGAACAGTGGTACTTTAGATATACTCACAGTTTACAACCCACACCTTTCATTAACCACTATAGAAATTGAACACTATGCTGGTCAACTCGGTCAACAAGCTTTTATTTGTGGTGATTTTAATGGTAGACACAGGGCTTGGGATACAGGTATGTCAGGTTCTCCAACACCAACGGCCTTCAATTTATTTAATTTTATTCTTTCTTCGGATTTTGTGTTATTGACTCCAGTAGATCTCCCAATAAGATTTAACATTAATAATGGAAGTTATTCAACGTTGGATCTCATTATGTAGAGGTAGGTTTGCTCCTAACTGTGCAGTGGCCATTGGTGGAAGCCTGGGTAGTGACCACTTTCCTGTCCTCACTGCTCTGCAAATTTCACCAGTATCCACTCCTCATAAACGACGTCCGACTTGGAAACTACGTGACATAGATTGGAGAATTTGGTCTAGAGCACTTCCGGATGCCCCTGCTATAGAAGGATCTTTAGATGAGAAAATACAACACTTTACAGCCTTATTAGTGGAAACAAGTACCTCTACACTGAAGAAGACAACAGGAAATTTTGTTCCAAAATACCACAAATGCTGGTGGACAGAGGATTGCAGTGTGGCAGTGGCCACCCGCCATTGGGCTTGGCGTTTTTATTCTCATCACCCAACTCAATATAATAAGATCCTCTTAAATAAGGCAACTGCTATAGCTCGTCGTACTATTCGTCAGGCAAAGCGAATTTCATGGAGTCAGTTTTGTTCAAACCTCAGTTTTACTACACCTTCCACTGAGGTTTGGACTCAAATTAGGAAAATCATTAAGGGTACAGATTCACACTTCTCTTACCCTATTGTTGTAAATGGTTCCATAGTAAGTGATGTACGTGACAAAGCAGAAGTTTTGGGGGCCTTCTTCCATTCATTTTTTGGGACTGTAGCAGTTATTGAAGATGAGGAATTTTGCAGGGACATGCAGTCTTCCTTATTTCTTGATTACAATGAAGATTATAACCTGGACTTCACATTGTAGGAATTACAATTCTCCTTAAGGCAATGTGAACATACAAGAGGTGGTGCAATGGGACTGGATAATATACATAAATATTTTCTTAGTCATCTTCCATTGGAGTACTTGCCATTTCTATTATCAGCATTCAATGATAGCCTGAGCACAGGGGTCTATCCTTCATCATGGAAACAGGCAATCATGATTCCTATCCTCAAACCACAGAAAAACCCTTCAAGTCCATCTTCATATCGTCCCATATGCTTATTATCCTGCTTGGGTAAAGTACTAGAGAGGATGGTCCATCAGCGATTGCTATGGATTTTTGAAACGTGTCACGTTTTTCGAGATTCGCAGTGTGGTTTCCGTAAGAAGAGAAGCACAGTGGATCAACTTCTGAGGTTGGAAACTTTCATACGCCAAGCTCTCCGACGGAAAAAATATGTTCTTGTTATATTTTTTGACCTCAGTCGAGCTTTTGATACCATCTCCCATACTGGCCTACTTTATAAGTTAGGCGATTTGGGGATTCATGGTCGTTTACTAAGATGGTTGCACAACTTCTTGTCTAACCGCACATTTCAGGTGCTAATTAATGATGTCTACTCAACACCTTTCCCCTTTAAAAAGGGTGTACCCCCAGGGTTCAGTTCTTAGTCCATTGTTATTCACAGCATATCTCTCCGATATGCCAAGTATTGATCCAGTTCAATCATCAGTGTTTGCTGATGATACAGCTTTCTATGTGGCAGCTAACACCCATTTAGAAGCCCAACAGATGTTGCAAAAAGCAACAGATAAGTTCTCATCTTGGTGCAGAACCTGGGGTCTTTCCCTGAATCAAGAAAAATAAAAAATTGTTCTTTACACATCAAAAGGTTTCAGTGAATCCTATTATCCAAATTAGTAACACCCCAGTAGCTATGGTCACATCCTACCAGTTTTTGGGAGTGGTCCTTGACAGCCCCAGACTGACTTGGTCTTGTCATATTAACTACCTGGTAACATCTTGTATGAAACGTCTAAACTCTTTAAAATCTGTTGCCTCTCATCGATGGGGTGCAGATCGATCTACGCTTCTCACTTTTTACCGATCATTTATCTTGGGAAAAATAAAGTATGCTGATGTTGTTTATGATTCAGCCTCTTTCACCTTGAAGAAGAAACTGGAAACAGTGCATAATTCTGGCATGCGCCTTATTTTGGGTGCCTGCCCATCAACTCCTATTATTGCCCTGCAGGGTGAGACTGGTCTCCATGCCCTTCAATATGATAGAGATCTCTCTACACTGAGGAAGTACTTCAGTATTCTGGCTTCCCCATTTTCCCACCCCTTACGTCAGTCATTTGAGGTGGATTATCCTTTGATCCTTGCAGTGGACTGGACTGTAGCAAATAAGCCGCCTTTCTTCTTTAGAGCAACTGGACTTCTTAATAAGTATCAATTACATTTTAAATTTTTTACAGTTCCAGTATTCCCTTCTTTCCCACCTTGGAGATTGCATTTGGTACCAACCTGTCTCTCTCTCCCATTTTTATATGAACCTCCTGTCCCCAAAGAAGTGATTGTGCAGTGTTTCACAGCATACTTGGAAGAGAAGTATCCAGATTACTTGTATATTTATACTGATGGATCTAAGATAGATGTGCCTGGACCATCTTGTTCATCAGCTGTTTTCATTTCAAATCATAAAAGGTGTTTTTCCTAGAAACTATCCCCCAATCATAGTATATAGGCAGCAGAGTTATTTGCCATCCAACAGGCATCGTGTTTTTTAGTATCCAGAAGTAATGCTTGTAATGTCCTAATAATTACAGACTCCCAGACCTCTCTTCACCTGATCAACTCACCCACACTCACTACATATCTGGCTTTAACAACTTCTATCCATTCTTTACTGAAGACCCTCTCTGTTTCAGGTATTCTGGTTTCCTTCCAGTGGGTTCTGAGCCATGTTGGAATTAAAGGTAATGAGATGGTTGATACGCTGGCCAGGGCTGCTCATTCCCTCCCTGCTATAACTTCGCTATATTTCCATCCAGGCGAGGGTTTTGCAGTAGCTAAAGTGGCAGTGCAAAATGATTACAAAACCCAATGGGAGAGATTACGGCACTCAACTCTCTATGGAATGTTTAAGCCTTCCTGGGGCACAAGAAATTGGCCTGTACCTTCTTCCCACTATAAAGCTTCTATAATATTTAGATTCCGTTCTGGCCATGTAGGCCTTCAGGCTTACTTACACCGGATTGGACTAGCTTTCTCCCCATTATGTGTTAGTTGTAATTTACCAGAGACACTGTCCCATTTCTTTCTTTTTTGTCCATGTTATACTAGGCAAAGGAAAAAATTAAGATTCTCTCTTTTGCAATATGGTGTCAGGAACTTTACTTTATCAGTCCTATTAGGTGGGGATAGTTTTTCTCCCCCATTGATACACTTCACTATGGACCAAGTATTCAAGTTTGTAGTGGCATCTGGGCGGTTGTGAGAGTTTTAAATCTTGCATTGTATACCGATTTTCATTCCCACAGGTTTATTAATCTGTTACCTCCTAGTTACTCCATCTGGCTGTTACTGTTGACTTAGTACTTGGTTCCATTTTTATCAGTTCATGTTTAGTAGTACTAACAGGCTTCATATTCATTCCTTTCTGAGTGTTCTGGAATTGGCCCCAGAACTGAAGAAGGTAATGGTGTGCTTTCTCTATTGCTGTCTCATCCCAATAATAATAGACCCAGCACTTGATGTAGGAACAGTGGAAGTTCTCCTGGAACAAGGTGTTTTGGTCTTGGAGGATGTAAATAGCCTTATTGGCTGAGCTCCTCCATATAAAACTTCAATCAATCAAGCTTATGTACAACAACACAAAGGACGCGTTTTCCACATTTAAAGATCTAAAATGGTGTCAATAATCCAGCAGGGTTGAAGCACCTTAAACAGAAAAAACAAACAACAACAAACAAGATCTAAAAGCACAGCAAGCAAAAATTGTATGGTATGTTTTGTATTTATAATGTTTATATTTTTTACTATTGCATATCTGTATGCAATACCGCATACTGCAGAGATTAACAAGCCTTATAGTGTTTGTGATTAGTACTGTAAGATTAATACTATAAATAATACTGTACAATTCATACAATAAATTACCTTAGGCTAAGTTAGGTCTATCTAGGCAAAAGCCAAATTGTAACTCTAGCCTAGCTGAGGCCTACCGTAGCCTTTGTTTTAGATTAACATCAGCTCTATTATATTGAAGAGGCATAGGCCTGCCTATTAATTTTCGGCAATTTTTTACTATCACTCCGGTCTCTTCAATTCCTATAATTTATAGATCAATGGATTCGTTATTACACCAGGAATGCGATTTGGATAGTCTCAAGTGAGGGAACTGGCCCAAAACTAAGTTAGGACACGAAGTTTGTTTTGGGGTATAAGTGTGAAAAAATACCCTAAAATGCGGGTAATTCCTTCAGTAGAGACTACCTAGGGCGCATTCGTGATGTAAAAACGAATCCATTGATATATAAATTATGGAAATTGTAGAAACAGCCAACATGAGTGACCTAAAAGGTATATATATACACATTTATATATATGTAGTAAATGAACACTGTATATATTCACTGGGATCTTTTCCGTTTGACTGCCGCCATTGAAACATAATTAAACTCCAGCCTTCTTTAGTTAGCTTTATAAGGCTAACTAACAAAAATATCACGACCTAACCTAACCAATCATCAAGGTCGTACAGTTGACCTAACGATTGGTTAGGTTAGGTCGTGATATTTTCGTTAGTTAGCCTTATAAGGCTAAGTAAAGAAGGCTGGGGGCACTCACCTCTTATGTTTCAATGGCGGCAGTCAAACGGAAAAGATCCATTCACTGTATATATTATATATACCGTAAAACTAAACACTACTAACCTAACCTAACCTAACCTACCTAACCTTGCGTGTTCCCCTTCTCCGTTTCTTATCACGCACACGACCTATGGCAATGAAATGCTTTTCTGTTTTTATCGAACACACACTTATTACCACAAACAATATCTTCCTTGTTTTTCTTAGGGCAAATAAATTCTTTTAGCAATACACCGTGTTCTACATAAAAATTAAATGCAGCCTCTTCATCATCAAAAAATTTGCATGAAATTAAACACACTGAATAATTATAACCATCGCAAACCAACGCCATCGTGACACTAAAATCTTATGAGTTCAGGTCAAACCACCCAATTTTGTTAGCGGTACCTTCCTAACCTTTGTGGGATCAGCCATTTTATCACTCCCAAAAACATGATCCGCGATTTTATCGCTCAAAAAAAAATTTATTAACATTAATTTTATAGCTTTAATCGGCATTTGCCTTCATATTGTACTTAATAAAAGTTGTCTAAAAAAATGTAAAGAGTCTTATGGTAAACTTTATTTTCAGTTTCCAGAGACCGGACTGATAGTAAAAAATTACCTAATTTTCTTAGTATATTTTACTTTATAATATAAGCCTATTATGTTTCATGTATTTTCTTAGCAGGTGGTTAGATGTAGGTAGCGGTGTCCCACAGGGTTCAGTGTTAGGCCCATTGCTATTCGTAATTTACATTAACGACATAGATGTAGGATTGACTAGTAACGTGTCAAAATTCGCGGACGATACTAAAATAGGCGCTAAGGTTGTTAACGAGGATGATAGAAATAGGATTCAAGATGATGTAAATAGGATTATGGAGTGGACAGATAAGTGGCAGATGCAATTTAACGTAGACAAATGTAAAGTTTTGCATATAGGTTCTCGCAACAATAATTACGCGTATACGATGGATGATAGGGAGTTAGCGAGCATTGACGAGGAAGTAGATTTAGGCGTACACGTATCTAAGGATTTAAAGGTTAGGAACCAGTGCCTGGAGTCTTGCGCAAAAGCTAATAGGATGTTAGGCTTCATAGCGCGTAATTTCGAATTTAAATCGAAGGATATTATATTGCCTTTTTACAAGTCCCTAGTCAGGCCTCATTTGGAATATGCAGTTCAGTTTTGGTGCCCGTACTTGCGTGAGGATATTGATAGGTTAGAAAGGGTTCAGCATCGTGCCACGAAACTTATTCCGTCATTGCGCAATAAGCCTTATGAGGATAGGATTAATGAGTTAGACCTGTATTCACTCGAAACTAGGAGATTAAGGGGGGAGCTTATTGAAGTTTTCAAAATTGTTAATAATATCGATAACGTAAATTTTGACAAATTGTTCACTTTTGATAATAGTAATACTCGCAATAATGGATTTAAGTTGCGTGGCAGGCGTTTTATTACTAATATCGCTAAAAACTTCTTTACGTTTAAAGTAATTGATAAATGGAATAATCTTCCTGCGTCAGTCGTTCGTTCTACCAGCGTTAATATGTTTAAGAACCATCTTGACAGACATTTTAAAGGTATTAATGTTGTTTAATTTAAAAAAACAACAAAGTTAGCAACGGAAGCTCTGGTGGTGGTGCTCGAGGATGAGCCTGTTGACGATGAATGCCAGCTTGTGACATGCCAGCGTGTGATGCTAGCAATAAAATTATTAAAAAAAAAAAAAAAAAAATTAGACTAACACGAATGTAGATGTAGCTCATAGCGTAAACTAACCCACTTTTTGTTTAACTTTACCTACTTTTTTTTTTTTTCTTTTCTTATCCTCTCCTTACTTTCCATGTCTAACTCTTTTCTTGCATGTTTGTAGTTTGCATGGTATGACAGTGAGTTAAGACTGTTTGCATGGTTTGTAAGCGTTCTTATTTTACTTCTTTTCATCTTTCACCCCTCTCCTCTTCTCTCCAACTATTTTTCTGACTTGTCGGCAGTGGCTGGCGGATGATGATGGTGAGACACTTTTCCTCTTTTTCTGAATGAATGTTAACCCATGAGTGATAGGTGTTGCTCTTACTTAACCCCTTATTCTCTTCTCTTCTCTTAACCCGCTACTCTTTCCTTTCTCTCGGGCTAACCTTAGAGTGGATCTTAGGGTCTTTGTTAGCCTTAGCTTCTGTAGATCTGTAATTCACCATCCACAGGTTACTGGGCCTATATAGCATATGTATTTTAATTATTAATTATTGCCATTTTTATTATTATTTTTCTCTGAAATATCACTTACAGTATTCTTGTCTGTCTCTTTGCAGACAAGGTTGTCATTGTGGCTATTATTAGAGTTATATTATTAGTGGTACTATTATTTGTTTATTAATTATTAATGTAATTATTAATATATATTATTTATCTATTAGTATTGTGTACATGTTTATTATTATTATCAGTATTATTTGCAGACTGTTATATATTAGCTAAACGGGCCCCAAATTAATCTCGCATTTATATGTCTATCAAAGTTATTAGGGTAAAGATCCCCCTTTGCATTTATAAATAATTGCTGCAAATAGTTATTAATTATTGTTAATAAAATACAAAATTCATATTGATGATTTTATAATCAGTCCTTCCCTTTTTTATTAAAATTAATATTTGCGCTGCAGTGCTGGATGCCAATCTAGTATTTGGGCGCTGGTGACCCTGGCATTTAGTTAATTATCTACTTAAACTTGTAAAGGTCCATAATAATAAACAGGACTCTTACAGTGTCATAAAGGTTTTCAATAATTTCTCACTCTGTTGAAGAAATGGCTACAGTTGAATGAATCACTCTTAAAGCTAGTGTAATAAATAGTTTTCTTTGATAGAAAGGAATAGAAAACGAAAAAAAGAGGTTAACTGCAAAATACCCCGAAACTTTTTTTTTCTCCGAATCCTCCAAAAACAGTTTATTTGCCCATCGGAGGACTAAATTGCCTAAATTTTACAATAGCAATTTTTGTCAATACCGAAAACCTATAATATCGGTATCAGTATTATTTGTACTTCTTCAATACCAGTATTTCAATACTGGTTTTAACCCCTAGTGTCGAACCAATTCCAGACAAGGTATTTTCCAAGGTGTCAAAATTATCCATTGCTGCTTGAATTGGATGATCAAATACTGGAGGAACTGGAACTCTATGTGAACCACATAAAGATATTGTACGTTTTGCTAGTGCAAAATTTATTTTGCGAACTTCTTGATATCCTACACAAATGCTGTTTGTTTGCAATTTCAATAAGATCTTTAGACTGTGACAGGTTATGTATAGTTTGAGCAAATCCGACATGCAATGGGGTGGGCTCCAAACCATTATGAAGGATGTAAAACAACATCTGGAAGATAGTGTCACACTTCAGCGTCAACTGATTGTTGCTATCTGATGCATTCTGGGTAGAAAACAAATGCTGAAGAAATTCCATCCATATTGGAGGACGTTCATTTTGGAAGCGTTTTAAGGCTAGATCAAGATCGTTTGGATCACAATAGCTAGAGCGTAAACCAAAACTGTAAGTTTTTAACTCTTTCCTTAGGTCCTTAGCAATGTTTTTGACAGATGATTTCCGCAAAGTTTCAACAATTCTTGCACTCTCAATCTGGACAGAATAAACCGTCTGGGATTTTCGTTTGTTGCTAGGATATGTAAAATAAATGGGGTCCTTAAATTTGTCTATAAGCAGGCTCTTAACCAAATAGTGCATAGTGGAGTGCATATCCGAAACAAATCATGATCAATGTTTCCACCTTTCAATTTGACTCGAGCTGAACCACAAAATACACACACTTTCATATCCTTGATATGCTGTGTTTTAATCCTTTTGCTTGAACTATTTTCTGGAGGAGTTAATGCTTCCCCTAAGGAGGAATCGGAGGGTTCAGATTCAGCATTTTTAGACTTCTGGCTACGTTCAACGAACTTTTTATATGTTGCATAGCACGAAGTGTTGTGATATTGGATATAAGGAGTCTGACTCTCAGTAAGAGCTTTCAAACGCTTTCTTCTGTCATCATTTGGGTACGCAGAAGCCAACTGAAGCAAATTTTTTATTCCATGTTCTCCGCTGCTCAAATATTTCTCTCCACTTGGGCTTTTGTTCTTCTGGCACAAGATACATTTACCAAGGTTTGAGCTATGCTTCTTTTCTGGCACAAGTTGACATACATCCTGAAAAAATAAAATATACTAAGACTTCTTGCAATTGCAATTATAATAAACTGGTTCTATTCTATACATATAAAAATTCATTTGTAACAAATACATTGGTCTTTATATTTGTTTTAAATATTTAATTCGATTATTATTTACTATGATCTATCATCTGTTGAATCATATAATGAATACAGGGATCCTCAATTTGTAGCTACTACCAATACTAAACCTGAAACATAATAAATATGACTTAGTTACTCTAAAGAAATCAAATAGATCGATTCTATAAGACGTTCAAGCATTTTACAATAAGCAAGCCTAAGAATAACATAAAATTAGTACTATTTTTTTATATTTTGGCTATTTTTTCAAGTATTTTACAACCATTTTTATCGATTTATACCCGAAATTTAGACATTTGTGCATACTTAGTTTTAATAAATTCTTGCAGAGTTATTAATATCTAATTTCTTGACTATTTAGTTCGATATGATTGGTTAGAGCTAGTTTATGCACCAAAATAGCCAAAAATTTCATTTTTACGATTTTTTGATAATATTTACTTAATTTTTTTACTATTTTTGCTGTTATTTTTTGACATTTTTGTCAGTTTTCTTGGTTCAGGAAGCAGTATGTTCCAAAAACAGATTCTCAAACAAAAAATTGCCCTTAAAAAATTTTTCAACTCAAGAATATGACAAAAATACGAAAAACTGATAAAATGTTTGCCATTTTTGCCAATTTTTTGCCATTTTGACCACTTTCGCACCAATTTGGTGCGATGGCATAGAAAAATTCAGATTCTTCACCCCAAAATTAGTTTAGATCAGTCGTCAAAACCTCTGCACCCAGAAATTTATACAAACTCTGGGCCAGATCCTAGACTAATATCCAAAATACATTTCTCTGATAGCACTGGGATAGATGCTTTGGAGTAAATATTGATTATTTTCTTTGTAAGATTCTTCGCAATGACGTCTACAGAAGGATCTTTATTTGACGTTTGCTTTAGTCGATACCTTTCCCAGAGAAAACACTTCATCACGTCTTCATAAGTTGGAAGTTGACTTTCATTTAAGTTGTTATGACTGCCGAAAATGGGGCACAAATTTGCATGCCTCGTACGCGAGGTAGATGGTCTACTTGAGTCCTGCAGCTTGAAAGAACAACGAATAGCACCGTCTTCTGTCACTGCCAGGCTAACACTGGCCTGTCAGGCTGTGAGTCAGTGAGAGAGTGAGTCTGTGAGAGAGAGAGTGATGATGTTGATGTATCTATCTATATCTGATGTATCTATCACTACCATTAAGTGACTACTGAAATATATTGACGTACAAATTCTTGAATATATATAATAAATGACATATTTTAGCATACTTTACTGTCTCGGAGGCACCTGAAAATGAACTCTGATTGCAATGATGCTTTACAGTGATTATTTTTATACCAAATGGCACATTTTCCTGACTACCAAAGTTCGATTTTTGAAAAAGTGTATTTCGCTCCACCCGACTGTACACTGTATTTGAGGATAAAACATTCTATGGACCACTTGTATAATGTCTGTACCTGTCGTTGAGTCTGAAATAAAGTTGTTGTTGTACCATAAAAATAAACAAATAAAAATAATAATAATAATAAAAATAATAATAATAATAAACAAAAAACAATGTTAATTAAATTGGACTTTGCGGTGAACCTTTGTGGTAATCGGACGTACCTAGAATTGCTTGTAAACAAAAAGTTCAAATATATTTACTAAAACCAGTTAGATTAAGGCTTGGTTATACAATTTGCATCCTGATTGTCTAACCAACAAACTTAATAGTCCTTTTCTTACAGTAATTGCAGGGATTAAGTGTTACATTAAAGCCCAAAGTCACTATGCTCGCAGATGCGTCCTTACCAAATTATGTAGATTTGAATATTATGACATTTTTGCGACTTTTCCTACCCTCCCATTATTTGTCTGGTAACGTCATGAAAATATGATATATGAGCTAGGCTTGGGCTATTTTTTTGCTACTGCGACTTAATTAGTTGGATGTTAACAGGTTAGGCCAACTGAATGCCCTTGATGATTGGTTAGGTTAAGTAATGATATTTTTGTTAGTTTTAGGTTGCTATTTCCACTTGTTAGTTTTGGGTTGGGTTAGGTTAGGTTAGGTTAATACCAAAATACATTTTTCTAGTAATATTTGATGTTTTGCTTAGATTTTGACCTCCATTTCCCTTGAAAATGAGCCAAACTTCAAAGTACTATAACTTTGTTGGAGCTCATTTCCGATGGAAATGGAGGTCAGATTTGAACAAATCACATCAAATACTACTAGAAAAATGTATTATGGTGTGTAAAATGACTGAGTTACTCAATATACATAATTACCTGATAGAGGTGTATAAAATGATAAAAGGGTTGGATAAGATAGATTTTGAGTCTCTTTTCATTAAAGATAATAATAACCAGACTAGAGGTCATAGTATGAAATTATTTAAGCCAAGATGTAGAATAAATTTAAGGAAACATAGTTTTACAAACAGAGTAATTAAGTTTTGGAACAGTCTGACAGAAGTAGTAGTGACTTCAGATACACTTGATTCTTTCAAAAGAAGGTTGGATAGTTTGATGTCTGCAAGGGATATCTGGTGATGGTGTTTAAGCCCATTTTTATTGCATGAATGGTACTAGTTTATTTCATATATATTATGTGCATTTGGGTGATAGATCCCACAGCTCAACACAAGTGTTGTGGGATATAGAGAGGCAGCATCTTGGGTTAGGGGATACTCTCTGTCCTTACACACCCCATTTAAAGAGATTCCTCTGTTGAGTGGTGCCCCCCATAGTACTGTGAGGTATTGAAAAACTCATGATCTTCACTTGCCCCAGAAACACCTTTAAATGGGTGCACACACATTTCTACATTACTGTAGTCTTTACAGCTACACCTACACTTTTCCTCTTAAGTATATATATTGTAATGTATATGGTTGTAAATTGACTTGGTCCTTAATTGATATGGACTGTGACTTATTTTTGGTTGGCAAGGTACTGGTATTGATGGGTACTGTAATGAAATTGAATGGATTCTTTGGATCTGATATATTTGCATGTCAGTTATAAATAGATATAGAGTGTAACATATTTGTGGATAGTAGCCTATTATGACTTTGATCCTCTGGATCCAGAGATTCTATCTTGGTAATGGTTCAGAATAGGGGTGCCACCTCAATTTTTGGGTAAATTTATAGTATTATACCCATCTCCTTTTGGAGGTGAAATTTATGTTTTTCCTATGGTTTTTGATGTGTTTTGAACGAATCTGACCTTCAAAGCCATCGGAAATGATTCATTTTTGAGACCCCCCCCCCCCCCCCCCCCCAACCGGCAATTGAAAACGAGTCATTTCCGACGGTTTTGAAAGTCAGATTCGTTCAAAAACCATAGGAAAAACAAA
Organism: Bathynomus jamesi; assembly: GCA_023014485.1. Lineage (NCBI taxonomy): Eukaryota > Metazoa > Arthropoda > Malacostraca > Isopoda > Cirolanidae > Bathynomus > Bathynomus jamesi. The sequence goes on along the minus strand of JAJOZX010013347.1, from coordinate 61,553 downwards.
TTTCACCTTCAAAATTGACCTGACCTGATCTAACCTATCCTAACCTAAAAGAAAAACAGGAATGTTCATTTAAAACATCAAAAACCATAGGAAAAACATAAATTTCACCTTCAAAATTGACCTAACTTAACCTAAATCACTTAGTCTTGTAGGCAGCCCAGGAATCACTATAAATCACAGAGCCAGGCCTAATGTACTTCTGAATGAGTGTGAATGAGTGTTCCATTCTGGTACGAAAGTAATTGAAATTTGAAATGGATGGAGCGCAGTGATTGGTCCGACATGTAACGAACACACAAATGAACATATGAATACACAAATGAATGTACGAACACACACTAGATACACCAAAAAAACGTTTATATCTCGAAAATGAAGCATTTGTGACGGAAACGCTATAGAAGAAAAGTGTCTTAGAATTAAAAAATCTACCTAATGAATATATAATAATTGCTGGATGTTAGATGAGTGTAATACTATAATAATACCAATTTTTGTGTTTTTTCCACCAAATGCTAAAACCATTGGTTTCCTGTTGTTTAGGATGAATGTGACCATTGCCATTACAGTAAATTATTGCTTGAAGTAATTTCACCCCCCCTCCCCCCAACCCTCCTACAATCTGGGGGACCACTGTGGGAACTGGGGTTTTGGGTGGGGAACACAGCACAAGCAATAATTTACTATAATAGCAATGGTCAGATTTATCCTAAACAACAGGAAACCAATGGTTTAGCATGTTTTTGGTGGAAAAAACCCTTATACCCTGAACCCTATACCAATCAATTTGTGATGTGTGATCTTTATGGGGCTCTGCCCCTGTACCCCCGAGACCTAAATTATACAAATGATAATGTAATAATGTTAAGTTATGCACTTTTTTAGTCTTCATCTAGGGCACATGATGAATCAAGTTCTCAACATGGCTGTGAGCTCTACTAGCCTCACCGCACATCCATCACAGATTGAAGCCATTTTCAAACTGAAGTGAATGAATGATAGTAGGGTTGCCAACTCAAAATTTCCTAGATTCATACTCAAAAAGCACTGAAGTAGCTATATATATTTTTTCATATTTTTTCTAACCGTTTTTTTTGACTATGTGATACATGCAATCACATATTTTAATGAGAAACAACTTTGCCTCTAGGGTATTTTTCGAAATTTTGCTTAATTAAGTGTGCCCGTTTCTGAACCATTACCTCTATCTTTAGTTTTAAATTGATAATTAATTATTTTAAATTGATAATTATTTAGTTTTGTAAATATTGGTTTTGCCAATGTACAGGCAGTTTTTACATAGTGGAGCCACCTCGATGGGTCGAAGTGGCCCCTAGTGTGCCCACTATAAAAATTTCTTATGTTCTTATGTAGAGCCCATAGGTAATTATTCGTTTTTTTGACCCAGTCTTTATAATGAGAGCAAACTTTTCTGGTAAATTTTGAGGTGTTCTGCATGAATCTGCCATCCGTTTCCTGTGCAAATGCGTAGTTTTCGAGATATCATCATCTCGAGAACTATGCATTTGCACAAGAAACGGATGGCAGATTCGTGCAAAACACCTCAAAATTGACCAGAAAAGTTTGCATTCGTGCTAAACACAACCTAACCTACCAGTCACCTTATTTTGGAGGATATAGTTCTGCAATTGCAGTAAGGAAGTAATGCAGAACTGTAGAATCATCAGGATGTTCTGCCAGGAACAAGTATCGTGCAAAATATTTCCGGTAATGAGGGTGTCTGTTCCCAGTAACGTAAAACCCACAATTTCACATGTTTTGCGTGTGGATGGTGTGGTCTTGGGGATCCACAAAATTTTCACTGTGATTAATTTGCTTATGCGTGTAGCCTTATCTTCATCGAGGCCAACAAGGTGGATTAGGTCTTCAAAATCAAGTTCACAAGATAGACATGTCATGGTTCTAGAACGAAAATCACCAAACTAACGAGTAACAGAAAGAAGTAGGCAAATCAAGAAAAAGTAGCCAAAAATAAACAAGTAACCTATAGTTGAATGAAAATCTCCAAAAAAGGTAGCCAAATAAACAAATTAACTGAAATTTATATACATACATATTAGAAAGTAGAAAATATTTTTTTTTTTATAAAGTATATTTTATACAAATTTGCACAAAATATATATATTTTCTTATTCAGTTTTGATTGGTTATTCAATATACAGGTGGGCCGTAAGTTTCCATACATAGGATAAATTAAACGTTTGTTTTTATGTTTCAGATACCCTAAGAATATGCGTTTGACGTAAGATCCTGCTTACTGATGAAGCAAATTTTTATGTCAATGGAGAGGTTAATCGGCAAAATATACGTTATTGGAGTAATGCTAACCATAACTGGCTGAGTCCGACGAAGATGCAAGGTGCCGGTAAAGTGATGGTGTGGGCCGAATATGGGGTGACAGAATTATTGGACCAATTTTTGTCAGTGGAAATCTTAATGCCGAAAGGTATCTTAACATGTTGCAAGAAGAGATTTTCCCATCCCTGCTAAACGAGGAAGGTAACTTCCCAGTTTACTTCCAGCAAGATGGAGCTCCACCTCATTATGGTCTTCACGTGCGTCGGTATTTGGATCAGCAGTTTCCGGATGCTTGGATTGGTCGGCGTGGTCCTGTGGAGTGGCCTCCCAGATCCCCAGATCTCACCCCCCTTGATTTCTATCTTTGGGGGCACTTGAAGGCCATGGTGTATCAGGAAAAGATACGAGACATAAATCATCTAAAGGAACGTATCACCAACGCCATTACAAGCATAACGTCAACTGTGCTAATGCGTGTTCATCAACAGTGGGGAACACGTATTGAAATGTGTTTTCAAAACAATGGCAACCATGTAGAGCATATTATATAAATAAAAATGGTTGTCCATAAAAAAAATGTATTTTTCCTATGTATGGAAACTTACGGCCCACCCTGTATATTGCTGTTATAGCTGGGTGTGACTGGGTCAAAAAACGAATAATAACTAGCCTATATGTTAAGATTCATACCTAAAACTTCTTTCGATTGTTAATTACGATTTCGACTTGATCACTTTCTAATTGTATCCTTCAAGTCTCTGAATAGGATAGGCCCATTGTGTTAGGGGTCCTCAACTCGGCTCAGGCTTTTTGCCTAGGCTGAGTTCTGGGGATTACGGCCCATGGCAGGTCTGCCTAGTTCCGATATTGCTACCAGTTCAGATCTCGAGAGGTTGAGAAGCAAAAGGTTGCATGAATCTGATTCGGAGGAGGATGTCTATCTTGCCCCATCAGTTATTCAAACACTCTCCCTCACTTAAGGTTAGGAGTAGAGAGGTGGCTGGGGAATTGTTTCTTCCCAGTCTGGTCTCCAGGGACTGGGCAATGTAGGGCCTAACATAAGGAATTTTTTTATAGTGGGCACACTAGGGGCCACTTCGCCCCATCGAGGTGGCTCCACTATGCAAAAATGGTATTATTATAGTTTCGACCATCACTCAAATCTTGGGATTTTCATCTTATATTTAGGTATTTTGAGCAATTCTAAGACACTTTTGTTCTATGGCATTTCTGTCGCAAATTACAAATAAGCGAGATATTTAACATTTTAATATGTATGTGTTACAAATAAGCGAGATATTTAACCTTGAATACTATTGAGTTGGTTGATGTCAGCCAATCACAGCTCAGCAGCGAATCATTGGTGTTGAGAAAAAATTTGAATCAGTTCCACCATGGCTGACTTGTGTGTAGGTTGTGAGATTGATTACTGGTCAACTACTGCAAAATACTACAACAATACCTGAATGCCAGGTTAGGTCAACTGTACGTCCTTGGTGATTGGTTAGGTCAAGTCATGATATATTCATTAGTTTTAATGAAAATATCCCTACTTAACCTAACCAATTGTCAATGGCGTACAGTTGGCTTGGTTAGGTTTGGTTCCTAGGTTTTCTGTTGGTTTCTGATGTGATTCATCTGAAATTACATTAATTTCCATCACAAATCACTCATTTTTGATCCGCCCCCACCCAAAAACCCTGATTTCCCCCATATTGTGGGGGGTGGGGTGGGGGGAATCACAAAAACGAGTAATTTGCGATGGAAATGAATGTCATTTTCGGATGAATCACATCAGAAAACCTAATTTTTATTTTTCAAAACGAGTTGTGGTTGAAACTATAAACTTACAACAAAAACTGCCTGTACATTGGCAGCAACTAATTAATTATATCAGTTTAAAAGTAATTAATTATATCGGTTTAAAAGTAATTAATTATATCAGTTTAAAAGTAATTAATTATATCGGTTTAAAAGTAATTAATTATATCGGTTTAAAAGTAATTAATTATATCGGTTTAAAAGTAATTAATTATATCGGTTTAAAAGTAATTAATTATATCGGTTTAAAAGTAATTAATTATATCGGTTTAAAAGTAATTAATTATATCGGTTTAAAAGTAATTAATTATATCGGTTTAAAAGTAATTAATTATATCGGTTTAAAAAGTAATTAATTATATCGGTTTAAAAGTAATTAATTATATCGGTTTAAAAGTAATTAATTATATCGGTTTAAAAGTAATTAATTATATCGGTTTAAAAGTAATTAATTATATCGGTTTAAAAGTAATTAATTATATCGGTTTAAAAGTAATTAATTATATCGGTTTAAAAGTAATTAATTATATCGGTTTAAAAGTAATTAATTATATCGGTTTAAAAGTAATTAATTATATCGGTTTAAAAGTAATTAATTATATCGGTTTAAAAGTAATTAATTATATCGGTTTAAAAGTAATTAATTATATCGGTTTAAAAGTAATTAATTATATCGGTTTAAAAGTAATTAATTATATCGGTTTAAAAGTAATTAATTATATCGGTTTAAAAGTAATTAATTATATCGGTTTAAAAGTAATTAATTATATCGGTTTAAAAGTAATTAATTATATCGGTTTAAAAGTAATTAATTATATCGGTTTAAAAGTAATTAATTATATCGGTTTAAAAGTAATTAATTATATCGGTTTAAAAGTAATTAATTATATCGGTTTAAAAGTAATTAATTATATCGGTTTAAAAGTAATTAATTATATCGGTTTAAAAGTAATTAATTATATCGGTTTAAAAGTAATTAATTATATCGGTTTAAAAGTAATTAATTATATCGGTTTAAAAGTAATTAATTATATCGGTTTAAAAGTAATTAATTATATCGGTTTAAAAGTAATTAATTATATCGGTTTAAAAGTAATTAATTATATCGGTTTAAAAGTAATTAATTATATCGGTTTAAAAGTAATTAATTATATCGGTTTAAAAGTAATTAATTATATCGGTTTAAAAGTAATTAATTATATCGGTTTAAAAGTAATTAATTATATCGGTTTAAAAGTAATTAATTATATCGGTTTAAAAGTAATTAATTATATCGGTTTAAAAGTAATTAATTATATCGGTTTAAAAGTAATTAATTATATCGGTTTAAAAGTAATTAATTATATCGGTTTAAAAGTAATTAATTATATCGGTTTAAAAGTAATTAATTATATCGGTTTAAAAGTAATTAATTATATCGGTTTAAAAGTAATTAATTATATCGGTTTAAAAGTAATTAATTATATCGGTTTAAAAGTAATTAATTATATCGGTTTAAAAGTAATTAATTATATCGGTTTAAAAGTAATTAATTATATCGGTTTAAAAGTAATTAATTATATCGGTTTAAAAGTAATTAATTATATCGGTTTAAAAGTAATTAATTATATCGGTTTAAAAAGTAATTAATTATATCGGTTTAAAAGTAATTAATTATATCGGTTTAAAAGTAATTAATTATATCGGTTTAAAAGTAATTAATTATATCGGTTTAAAAGTAATTAATTATATCGGTTTAAAAGTAATTAATTATATCGGTTTAAAAGTAATTAATTATATCGGTTTAAAAGTAATTAATTATATCGGTTTAAAAGTAATTAATTATATCGGTTTAAAAGTAATTAATTATATCGGTTTAAAAGTAATTAATTATATCGGTTTAAAAGTAATTAATTATATCGGTTTAAAAGTAATTAATTATATCGGTTTAAAAGTAATTAATTATATCGGTTTAAAAGTAATTAATTATATCGGTTTAAAAGTAATTAATTATATCGGTTTAAAAGTAATTAATTATATCGGTTTAAAAGTAATTAATTATATCGGTTTAAAAGTAATTAATTATATCGGTTTAAAAGTAATTAATTATATCGGTTTAAAAGTAATTAATTATATCGGTTTAAAAGTAATTAATTATATCGGTTTAAAAGTAATTAATTATATCGGTTTAAAAGTAATTAATTATATCGGTTTAAAAGTAATTAATTATATCGGTTTAAAAGTAATTAATTATATCGGTTTAAAAGTAATTAATTATATCGGTTTAAAAGTAATTAATTATATCGGTTTAAAAGTAATTAATTATATCGGTTTAAAAGTAATTAATTATATCGGTTTAAAAGTAATTAATTATATCGGTTTAAAAGTAATTAATTATATCGGTTTAAAAGTAATTAATTATATCGGTTTAAAAGTAATTAATTATATCGGTTTAAAAGTAATTAATTATATCGGTTTAAAAGTAATTAATTATATCGGTTTAAAAGTAATTAATTATATCGGTTTAAAAGTAATTAATTATATCGGTTTAAAAGTAATTAATTATATCGGTTTAAAAGTAATTAATTATATCGGTTTAAAAGTAATTATTATCGGTTTAAAAGTAATTAATTATATCGGTTTAAAAGTAATTAATTATATCGGTTTAAAAGTAATTAATTATATCGGTTTAAAAGTAATTAATTATATCGGTTTAAAAGTAATTAATTATATCGGTTTAAAAGTAATTAATTATATCGGTTTAAAAGTAATTAATTATATCGGTTTAAAAGTAATTAATTATATCGGTTTAAAAGTAATTAATTATATCGGTTTAAAAGTAATTAATTATATCGGTTTAAAAGTAATTAATTATATCGGTTTAAAAGTAATTAATTATATCGGTTTAAAAGTAAAGATGGAATCTCTGGATCCAGAGGATCAAAGTCATAATAGGCTACTATCCACAAATGTTACTCTCTATATCGAGATCACAAACATTATTTATAACTGACATGCAAATATCAGGTCATCCCATAAGTAATATTGTTTTTTAGATCAGAATTTAAAGGACAAAGAAATAACTCTGAAACTTTTTAATCTAGTATGTATTTTCCATCGGAATCAATGACACTCTGTCAAGGTCCTACAAGCTTTTCAATGCCATGTTTATAAAATTCAGGCAATTTTGAGGCAAAAAACGTACAAAGACTGGTGTGCAGGTCATCTAAAGAAGTATACTGTTTCTCGTCAAGATAGTTTTGCAGACTCCTGAAGAGATGATAATCTGAAGGCGCAAGGTCTGGAGGATGTGGAAGTTTTTCTCACCAAAGCTCCTCAATTTTTGCAGAAGTGATCCAAGTGGTATGAGGATATGCATTGTCATGGTAGAACACGATTCCTTTCTGATTAACCAAAGAAGGTCTCTTTTCTTTTAGTGCAGTGTTCAATCGATCCAGTTGTTGACAGTAGACTTGAGTGGTGATTGTTTGGTTGTGTGGTAAGGTTTCAAAGTGTATTACACCACCTTTATCCCACCAAACACTAAGCAACACCTTCTGAGGGTGAAGATTTGGTTTTGGCTGTGGTGTCGCTGGTTCTCCAGCACAACTCACTGTCAACGGTGCTTGACATTCTGGTACAGTATTCACTTTTCATCACCAGTCACTAAATGGTGCAAAACCAGATCTTGGAGTTCATGGGAATGAAGAGCTGTGCTGTTTACCCGCACCCTCATATTGTTGACCGACAATTCATGTGGCACCCATTTTCCTAACTTAGGCATTTTCCTGAGTTGTTGCAAATGTTGATGGATGGTGGATGGGGATGAATTGAGTTTCTGGGCCAATTCTTCGACAGTTGTTGAACATTCTTCTTCAAGTGCGGCTAACAACAGGTCATCATCAAACTCAGCAGGGCATCCAGAGTGTGTTGCATCTGTCAAACAGCAGTCACCATTCCTAAACTTTTGAAACTATCTTTGACATTTCCTCACATGCAGAATATCATTGCCATAAATGTCCTGAATGTTTCGCGTTGCTTCAGTAGCACTATTCCCTTTTTGAACTTGTAAAGCATTAAATGCCTGATATGCTCTTCTGATACTGCCATGTTTGAGGGGTTCACATAAAGCAAAACACATGTCTTCACTGGTCAAGGTCTGTAAAGTATGTAGCAAAACACGATAGATGTCCTCTTAGATATAACCTTTAGAAAATTTATGCTTAAACCGAGCAGGACTAGTTTAAACTTAATCTCTCGTAAAAAATGACGTTACTTATGGGATGACCTGATAGATCCAGAGAATCCAGTCAATTTCATTATGGTACCCATCAATACCAGTACCTTGCCAGCTAAAAGTAAGTCACAGTCCATATCAGTTGCGGACCAAGTCACAATTTACAACCATATACATTATAATATATATACTTAACCCTTAACCGCCGTAGTGTCTGTAAAAGAACACCTACATAAACATAAATATATCAAAACTATTTAATTTTCTTTACTTATGCCAAGGTGGCTTTTTTCAGCCAACTCAGCTTTAGTTGCCAGATAACGATTTTCTCGGTATGATTTGAAATTATTAGCATTAGCATTATTAGCAATGTCAATAAAAATATTTTTTTTCTTTAAAAAATAATTTCAGCAGTTAAGGGTTAAGAGGAAAAGTGTAAGTGTGGCTGTAAAGACTGTACAGCAACGTAGAAATGTGTGTGCACCCATTTTGGGTCTCCCATTTCAAGGTGTTTGTGGGGCAAGTGAAGATCATGAGTTTTTCAATACCTCACAGTACTATGGGGTCACTGCTCGGCAGAGGAATCTCTTTAAGTCGGGTGTGTAAGGACAGGTAGTATTCCCTAACCCAAGATGCTGCCTCCCTATATCCCACAACACTTGTGTTGAGCTGTGGGATCTGTCACCTAAATGCACATAATATATATGAAATAAACCAGTACCATTCATGCAATAAAAATGGGTTTAAACACTATCACCAGATGTCCCTTGCAGACATCAAACTATCCAACTTTCTTTTGAAAGAATCAAGTGTATCTGAAGTCACTACTACTTCTGTCAGACTGTTCCAAAACTTAATTACTCTGTTTGTAAAACTATGTTTTCTTAAATTTGTTCTACATCTTGGCTTAAATAATTTCATACTATGACCTCTAGTCTGGTTATTGTGATTTTTAATGAAAAGAGAATCAAAATCTATCTTATCCAACCCTTTTATCATTTTATACACCTCTATCATATCACCCCTTAACCTCCTCCTTTTTAATGAGAACATGCTTAGATACGCCAGTCTTTCCTTATGGGTCATTCCAGCTCAATTGGACAGGGGTGGTCAGGTGACCATCTCCGATTTTCTTCAAATTTTCAGGGTTGATTCATACACCATTCATTAGCTTAAGGGTCATTCTCTGTCAGATCAACCAAAAAAAATTGAAATTAACACCCTCATCTCTCATATTTTGCTGAAATTTGGTTTATAGGGAGTTTGTGAGCCCTGAATCCATTTCTGAAATTATAAGGTCAATCCGACCAACGGTTCAAGAGATATGACCTCGGGCAATTTGAGGTCACTCGCGAGGTTACTAACATTTGGCAAGCCATAACTTGGGTAATAATTGTCATAATTATATAAAAGTATATATATTTAGAATCAGAAAACGACAAGGAATCCAAATATGCAAGTTTTAGAACTCTAGGTTGAAAAATAAAAAAGTTACACTGTAACCAAAATTTGAGGTCACAATTTGACCTCTGGGGTATCAAATGAGAATTTTTTTTTTAAATGTAAAAAATGAAGGCATAGGCATTGGCTATTAGAATCAGCAAAAAAAAGTTTGTTAGTATTTTTCATGTAACTAACATATAAGTGAACACCATATTCATAAGTTGTGCGTCAATTCTACCTATTTTTTCACACTTAAGCTCATAATTTGACCTATAGAAATTAAAATTACATTTTTTATAGATATAAAAAACAAAGTCAGAGTTCTTGACTAATAGAAACAATCATAAAAAGTTTGTTTATGTTGGTACTTTTCATGTAACTAACTTATAAGTGAACACCATATTTATAAATTGCTTGTCATTTCAAGGAATTTTTATATCTTAGCTATCAATTTGACCTCAAGCTCCAAGAATTTAATAAAAATTGTATTTCACTGCTAATCTACACTGGCAATAATAGTTATAATAGTGAAAGGGGAAGACTAAGCTCACATGTAGCCTAAACAAACCTGTTGAAACATGTTGCTACTTGTCTAAGTGCAGAATCAACACAGATAGTTGCAAAATTCCTTGTCTACAGGTTAGTACAGTTCCAGCCAGCACTGTGGTGGCTGGTGGGTATGGTGGTTTATGAAATGAGCCTCAGAGACTATCAAGGCCTAAAATATTAAGTGGTATAGCTATATATTTTCTAAAAATATATATTACCTAATGTAAATCCTATATCTTTACAGATCAAAATACAATGGTTCGGCACACTTGAAATACTGCCAGGAACCCTTATTCAAAAACAAGAAATGCATAACAATCAATCTTAGAAAAGTGACTGATGTACTTGTTGAAAAATGTGCTGGAAGAGTGGAAAAAAGACTCATTGTGTTGTGAACTGCTGGACACTGATAATGAAAAACCCCACTATACTTAGTACCACTGAAACAACGAGTCTGAGCAGGATTCAAATAATCATCTACTATCAGTGGCTTAGTCAATCTCTTCAATTCAAGATCTGGACAATGACAGTGATTGCTTGATAAAGGAAAATCCTTCAACTTCAGTTGAACCAGTTCTAGCATTTCTGGACCAAACACCAGTTAAAAAGTAAAGTAATAAATTAATATAATAACATACTTTACTACAAGGTCTGTTTGAGTTCGTACTATATAGCCAATTATATAGCATTTAAGGTACTATATTAATATTTAATTACTAATATTCAGGTGTGTAAACCTTTTTTCTCTGTTCTTTTCAAAAGGGCTGTCATTAAGCCAGAAAAAGCGCAAGGCTCGTGGTAAGGTCTATCATCTGCTCAGAAACACCTGAAGGAGAGGCTAGAACTCAGTTATGGTGTTCAAATTACCGAGGAGTAAGTGATACTCAAAACCTGAAACTAAATCTGAAAAACATCTAGGACAAATTAATGAATGAATTGAAACAGTCATCCTCCTGGAGAGCAAATGTCACCATCACAAAACTACAAATATTGACACTCTCACCATACACAATTGAAAAAACACAGCTAGTTTCTTTCAAACTACATACATGGTGAAAAGAAGCCGTTCACTTAAATCAGAACATGGAATCCTTCCGAAGATTCCACTAATGAGCAAAGGAAAAGTGATATCTGAAGAACACAAAGATATAGTTAGAAGATTCTATGAGTCAGAAGAGGTTAGTCGTTGTATGTGTCCTGGCCAAAAGGATTGCGTGAAAGTTATCAGTGCTGAAGGTGCAATGAGGTGCAAAAACGATTGGTCCTCGGGAATTTAAGAGAGATGTTTGAACTATATAAAAATGATGAAAAGAATCCCAAAATAGGATTTTCCACATTTGCAAAATTACGGCCATCATTGTGTGCTTGCCGGTAGTGGTGGAACTCATTCTGTCTATGTCTGCACATACCATCAAAATCCAAAATTGCAGCTGGCTGCATTGGGAGAAAGAGGTCTTTCATACAAGGATCTTATGGATTACAGTGTCTGCAGTACAGAAAGAGAGACTTGCATGATGCAACTTTGCAATGATTGCCCAAGAGAAGAGGGTGTCCTGGATTTTCTTGAGTTACTTGACAGTGTGAAATCAGCTCCAAATGAAATATCTTACAAGCAATGGGTGACTGTTGACCGTTGTACAATGGTTGATAAGGTGGAGCCACTTCATGAATACTTATCATCCCTAAGCATGAAAATATCCCGCATGGTTTGTCATCACTTTGTTGCTCAGCAACAATCACAGTACTTCAAGCAGTTGAAAGAAACACTACCACCTCAGAGCGAGGTAGTTATAGTAGGTGATTTCTCTGAGAATTATTCTTTCATCGTCCAGGATGCTACCTAAGGGTTTCACTGGGACAATTCACAGTGTACAGTTCACCCTTTTGTCATCTATTATAGATCATCTGCAGACCAGGAGCTTAGCCATTTTAGTGTCTGTTTCTTATCTGCATCACTAAAACACAACACTATAATGGTTTACTCATTCATATTGAAGCTTATGACACATGTTAAATTCAGATGCCCACAATTGAAGAAGGTGCACTATTTCTCAGATGGATGTGCTGGCCAATATAAGAACAGATACAACTTCACAAATCTGTTACCATGAAGAGGATTTTGGTCTGTCTTGTGAATGGCACTTCTTTGCTACATCCCATGGCAAAAATGCATGTGATGGGATTGGAGGAACAGTGAAAAGAGCTACTGCTCGTGCCAGTTTGCAGAGAACTACAGAGAGGCAAATTCTTACACCAGAACACATGTTTCAGTTTTGTGAAGAAAACTTGAGCAAGAAGATAAATTTTTTCTTTGTAACTACAGCTGATTTGAAAGATGCAGAATGGTTGGAACATCGATTCAAGGATAGTAGGGCTATTCCTGGAACTCAGAAATATCATAGATTTGTTCCCCTAAACAAGGAAGAACTGATGGTGTATCCCATTTCAAGTGGCATTGGAGAAAAGAAAAGAATAAGGAAAAGTCATTTTACTAATGAACCTGCAATGCTTGGTAACCTAAAATGTGTCAAACCAGGAGAGTATGTTGGCTGCATTTATGACATGCAAGTTTGGTATGGAATTGTGGAGGAATATTGTGAAGAGTTTGATGATTTCACTGTGAACTTTCTACATCCCTCTGGGTCATCAGGATCAAGTGCATATTATTATCCATCAAACAAGGATTCATGTGCAGTGCCAGGACATCATATATTAACTGTAATGAGTTGTCCTACCCTAAGAGGAGGCAGCAGAATTCAATACATTTTTCCACAAAAAGAAATTGAGAGCATCGAGCATGCAAAAATTGTATTAGGCTAGCACATGAATCCTCTAAGTAGGTCTTCCCCTTTCACTATTATAACTATTATTGCCAGTGTAGATTAGCAGTGAAATACAATTTTACATTTTTTGCCTTTGTTTTTATATCTATAAAAAAATGTAATTTTAATTTCTATAGGTCAAATTATGAGCTTAAGTGTGAAAAAATAGGTAGAATTGACACACAACTTATGAATATGGTGTTCACTTATATGTTAGTTACATGAAAAATACTAATATAAACAAACTTTTTTTTGCTGATTCTAATAGCCAATGCCTATGCCTTCATTTTTTACATTTAAAAAAAAAATTCTCATTTGATACCCCAGAGGTCAAATCGTGACCTCAAATTTTGGTTACAGTGTAACTTTTTTATTTTTCAACCTAGAGTTCTAAAACTTGCATATTTGGATTCCTTGTCGTTTTCTGATTCTAAATATAATACTTTTATATAATTGTGACCATTATTACCCAAGTTATGGGTCGCCAAATGTTAGTGACCTCGCAAGTGACCTCAAATTTCCCGAGGTCATATCTCTTGAACCGTTGGTCGGATTGACCTTATAATTTCAGAAATGGATTCAGGGCCCACAAACTCCCTATAAACCAAATTTCAGCAAAATCTGAGAGATGAGGGTGTTAGGCACTGGTTGATCTGACAGAGAATGACCCTTAAATCTAAAATTTTAGCTTCCTCAGTCAAAACCTTTTTATTTTATGGTTGCTTAAATGGCCCCCACCTTCAACAAAAAATGCCCATATTGGGCTTGATTGGCCAACGCCTTCATTTTGAGAGGCCTTGAAAAGTCTCTTCTAATAGGAGTAGAAGCTTCAAATTTGTCATGCTAATACAACTTCTGGTGGGCTTTTCAATTTTGCAAGCAAAAAGGCTATGGAATAAATAGTTTGCAAGTTACAAGGGCTTAAACATGGCTCCATTTTGAAGCTTGCATCAATTCCTCCCACTTTTACGACTTTACCATTTTCAAAAGTTTTAGTTCTACATCAATCACAGCTGTTTTAATACTCCTAATAGTCTCTATGGGTTGTAAATTTGTGAGTGAAATAAAAAAATAACCAAAAAAGGATATTTCTATTTTTAAAAATTTCTAAAAAGTTGATATTTTCACAATTTGCAAAATTAACATCAACTTTGGGGCTTAATATAAAGGTGTCGAAAATTAGTCAGGGAGTTGATACTTCTAGTAAAGAAAGATACATATGTGTAAAAAAACATATATTAAGGAATAGATCTCAACTCAACTCCTTCATATAGTTTTGGTGATTCAAAGAAAAGTACTTTTTGTGAAAAATCTCAAATTTTTGCAAAATTTGTAAATTTTTAAATTTCTATTTATGACATTGAATTGTAATTTTACTTCCATTTTATTACTTATTAAGTTGATTTACAATTGTAATATGTAAATAAGTCTAAAACATACAAGAAATTTAATATGTCTGTCAAAACAACCATCATGTAAAACATGATGGTTAATCATTAATGTCCAGGCCTATTTTATAGATCATGATCTTTTATTTTCAGAAAATTTAACTAGAGCAATTAACTTAATTTCTAATCAAGAATCAAAGTGTAGCTTTGGTATGTACTTGGATGATCCATGTCATGAACACAGACTCACCAGGAAGGTGGGTATGTATACCTTATATGAGCTGACGGATGAAACAAGGAAACTGCTATTGTGGAGAACAAAAGCAACTGTAATCAACCCAAATAGTGCTACTGTATGCTACCACCATGAAAAAATGTTTGGAATACATTACCAACAAATGCAACAGCTGCCAAGATCCATGGAGAAATCATCGAAAGAAGATAACAAGTAAGTAAATATAGGTACTAATATATTTATATTTCATAAAGAAGTTTATATTGTAAATTGTAACCCAAATTAGCTATTTAATTTTAATAGGGTAGGCTATATACTGTGCTACTGAATGCATATGTTTTGAATATTTTATACGAATAGCCTATAACCAAATGTTGAGGTTTTAAAATTATTTTCCAATGTGTTTAGAGTTTACATTACCCTACTTTATTTGCAGAATCACTACAAATTATTGACAAAGACATAGCAACTAGACTGAATCTGATACCAGGACAGAAACTTTGCTCAACATGCTTCTCTAGAACCAAGACAATTGAAGATGAAAAAGACTCAGGTAGTGATGAATATGTTCCAGAAGAAATAGTTAAGGAGACATTTGACGAAACGTTAGGTTCACTAGAATGCTCACTAGGGTGATTCAAAAAAATCAAAGTTTTTTTTTTAATTGTTCAACCTGTATTTTTGTTCCCTATGACAAGAAAGTAGTGTATGCCAAATTTGGTGAATTTTAAATAAAATTTACTATGTGCTACCAGGCGTCAAAGTTTCACTTTTTTTCAATTTGTTTGTTTTTATAACTTATGATTTTATGTTTAATTGTTTATATTTCAGAATTTTTAATTAATGGTTTATATACTAGCTTGCTTTTAATTGTTGCTTGGAACTCGTAATTTTGATACCAATTAATCGATTATGGAAGCTAGGCCTAACTCACCATCACCCAGTTGCTCAGTTGAGAGAAGTTCTACAAGAAAAGAAACTGAAGTATGGCTAATTTGGCAGCCCTCTGCAGTACTAAAAACATCCATATTACCATCAGAGAAGGAAATGATGGCCCTCTTCATGCACTACAGAAATATTAAAAAGCCCGGCATTAGAGAATCATGCTGCTCTACTGCGGATGATGTGCTAGCAGTTTGGAAAAAAGCAGGAATACCAGCAAAACAAAGAATACATGTAGTAGATGAAATTCAAGGAATACTGAAGGAATGACAGCGGCTTAAGAAAAACAAAGCAAACAAATTGAAAAGATCACAAAATTTAAATAATAAAGAAGAAAAATGGAAAGATAAACTGGAAAACTTATTTGACATTGCTCATGAGAATGCTATGCAGCTTATAAAAATAGAATGATGATAAATTCTTGAAAATGCAACGTGAGAAAGGACGTCATGGAAAAATGGGTACCATTGATAAGGCTGTTGCTAAAAACAAGCAAAGAGCAGCAGAAAAGCAACAACGTTATGAAAAGAGGAAAGCAGAAGAAGAGATCAAAAGAAAGAAGAATGGCTGTCATACTCACCAGTACATCATCAGAATCAGAATCAGAGGAGAGTAAAAGTGATGAATCTGGTTTCTGTGCTGCACAACCTTCAACATGGAAAAGTAAGGTTTGCAAACACAGAAAATTGTTTGATGATAAATTAATTATTAGGAAGTCTTGATGTTGCAAAATTGAGTGACAGAAATGTGTGTCTAGTTTTAATGCAAACAATCAGACATCGCTTGAATGGGGCATCTGCGAACAAATAAAATGCGAGTGTTTTGATACAACGGCAGCCAATATTGGTCCTAGAAATGGTGCAGCTATTCTTCTAGACCAAAAATTCGACAACGATTTATTGTGGCTGGCATGTCGACACCACATATTTGAAATTATGCTGGAAGCTGTTGTTTCAAAGTCTTTATCACCATCTTCTGGCCCAGATATAGTCCTTTTTAAGAAGTTCAGAGAAAAATGGTCAAGCATTAATAAGGAGGACTACGAAACAGCATTATCAGATCCAGATATCTATGAAAATATTCATGACATCAAAGATGACAATTATATTTGCAGCAAATCAACTAGATACATTCCAACCAAGAGACAATTACCTACAACTATTGCAGTTAACAATTATTTTTTGGGGAGGTGAACCAAAAGGTGGAATCAAATTTAAACATCCAGCGGGACTTCATCGGGCTAGGTGGATGGCCAAAATTACATATTCATTAAAAACTTTTATGTTCAAATCTCAGTTCAAAATTTCAGTAAAAGACAAAAAAGGACTAAAAGACATCTGTCTATTTGCTACTCGGTTATATGTAAAGGCATGGTTTACAGCTCCTGTGCCATCTTGCGCTCCTCGTCTTGATCTGGAATTATTACAGAATCTTGTAGTCTACAAACAAATAAATGACACAATTGCATTTGTTGCTATTAAAAAACTGTTAGGTCACCTCTGGTACCTATCAGAAGAACTGGTAGCCTTGGCCTTTTATGATGATGAAGTGCCTACTGAAACGAAAAACAAAATTGTAAAGGCCTTGCAAAATACAACAGAAACTCTTCCTGCAAAACGGGCTTTTCTAGATCCTGCACTTATTCCAACGAATAAATTAGAAGATTTTGCCACATCAAATACTCAGATTCTTTACAATAACAGAATTTAGTTCAAAATTTTTACTCAAAGATGCTAAAGAATGGCATAATGATGAAGAGTATAACTCCGCTAAGAAATCTATCAAACTGGAAAGTCGTGAATAATATAGCGGAAAAAGGAGTAAAATTAATGGATGAATATAATAAAATACTAACACATGACGAAGATCAAAAACAATTCTTGCTACAAGTAGTGAAAAACTACAGGGCTGTTTACCCTGATAGAAAGAAAGAAACATTGATGAAGTAAGGACAGCTAATGTCTCAAATATCATGCTAGTTTAATTATGCATGCTTGTGGTTATGGTAGGACCTACGGGGGAGCTTTCCACATTAAAAAAAAGCAATGCGCCTTGTACTGTACCCCGTGGGTGGTGTGGAAAAATTTGACAATTTGAGTCGTTGTCAATTTTTAATTGCTGGTAGCAACCCCTAAAAATTAAAAATTTACTAAAATATTTTAGGATAGTTGTTTTTATGCCGAAATGAACTATTTAAAGGGTTGAACACATTAAAATCTAAAAAAATTTTTTTTACCCCCATATTTGAATCACCCTAATGCTCACCCATTAAGTATGTAAGAGCAAGAGATCAAAAGTTTTACGTGAAAAGGAAACTAAAGCAAATTGAAACATCAACAAAATCAAAGCTGTCAGAAGTACTTCATATGAAGCCTAGCATTTTGGATGAGGAAGCGGAGAAACCTATAGAGAGTGAGGAAGAAAAGTGTTATCAGCATATGATAGAGGAACTGAAAGAAAAGTGTAAAACTAGTACCAGACAAGAAAAGATACAAATTCTAACACTCCTTCCAATTGGTAAAACCTGGTCCAGGGAAAGAATTATGAAAGAATTTGAAGTGTCAGCCAGAATGGTTAATGCTGTGAGGGCCTTAAAGAGAAAAGAAGGTATCCTTCCTATAATGAGAAATAAAAAGAGTAGCAAGGGTATAAGCGATGAAATAAAGGAAAGAGTGATAGAATTTTTTCAAAACAATGAATATACTAGAGAATGCCCTGGTAAAAAAGACTACAAATCAATAAAAACACCACAAGGGAAGGTTCACAAGCAGAAAATACTGTTGTTGACAAATATCAGAGAATTATATACGCTTTACAAAAAAAATATCCAAATTGCAAAATCTCCAAATCAAAGTTTTTTGAACTGAGACCAAAATGGTGTATGGGTGTGGGGAGTAAAGGATCACACAATGTATGCATTTGTGAAATACACAAGAACTTTAAACTTTTATGTGAATCACTCCCCATCAAAATAGAATTAAGAGAGTTACTAGGGAAAATAGTCTGCAACACTGAAACCAGAAACTGCATGATTAATAACTGCAAAACATGTCCTGGTTTAAATGAATTACGGGATTGGCTTCTTACCATTTTTGAAAAAAATGATTATGACATGGATGATGAGGTTTCCTTTAAGCAGTGGCTTCATACAGACCATACCCAACTGGTCACAATGACAAAAAGTGTTTCGAATGTAGTAGAAGACATATGTAAAAGTGCAAAAAAGTTGAAAGTACATTTCATAGCAAAAGCCCAATCAAAATATTTGTCTGACTGTAAAGAAAACCTCAATGATTCTACAGCATTAGTGCTTGTTGACTTCTTTGAAAACTATAGTTTTATAATTCAGGATGCCGTACAAGGGCATCACTGGGACAATACCCAGGCTACCTTGCATCCAGTAGTCTGCTATCAAAAAGTTGATAATGAACTAAAAGTTACAAATTTTTGTGTAATATCAGATTCACTTACACACAACACAACTGCAGTTCATTCTTTTTTATGTGAAGCCTTGAAATTACTTGTCAGAATCCTAAACTAAAACATATTTGTTACTTTAGCAATGGCGCAGCAAGTCAATATAAAAACTATAAAAACATCATTAATTCAGTGTTACATGAAAAAGATTTCCAACTAACATGTGAATGGAACTTTTTTGCCACCTCTCACGGAAAGAGCCCCTGTGATGGTGTTGATGGTACCGTCAAAAGGTTAGTTGCCCAGGCAAGTCTACAAGCAACAAGTAAAGGTCACATCACCAATCCAAAAGAGATGTTCGATTGGTGCAAATCTAATATTAATGGTATACAATTTCTGTACATTGATTCAGCTAAAATTGAGGAAAATGCTAATTTATTTGAGTTAGAAAAAAGTTATTCCTTAATTAAGACAATCCCAGGAACCCATTCATATCACTGCTTTAGACCTTCATCAACAGGCATTAAAATGTACAAAATTTCTAGTGATGAAAATTTCTTTAACGTACAACTTTCCTTCCTCAATGTTACACAAGAAAATGTGGCTTACCAATATAAACCTGGTACATATGTGGCCTGTTTCTATGAGGTGACTGGTTTGTTGGAAACATAGTTGAAGTGTGTGATACTGAGAAGGATCTATTAGTAAATTTCATGAAAAAGAATTCTTTTAAATGGCCTGAACAAGAGGACATTTGCTGGATTCCATTCCAACATGTTTTGTGTTCAATTGAACCACCTACAGTTGCTGGGAAAATGGGGAGACAGTACAAGTTATCAAATGATTGTTTATCTAAAATTGAGGAGTATTTTAAAAAAAGCCTAATTACAGACCTGTATCAAGCTGAATAATAAATTGCCAATTTATGGCTGTGAGGCCATGGAGTGTTGAAGACAATCAGACTTAAAGCCTGAGTACAATAATAAATTCCTGAGTCAGTGTCTAAACATAAGAGTTATTAGCTATATATAAGTTTACATACGAATTTACATAAAACAACACACATTAAAAAAAGAATATGAACTTATAGCCAATAATTCACATGCTTAAAAATTCAGGAATTCATTATTGTATATAGCTAAGTACTGTACACTTGTATTAAGGGAAGTAATACAACAAAGCTACTTAATTTAAGGTTTTGTACTGAAAATGGTGGTTACTGCTAGTTTATCTGTACTAACTGCATAATTTAAATTACTAGGAAGTGCTTAAAGAGCAGTAGAACACGGTTCTACATGATTTACTTAGGTAGATCCAAGTATTGAGCCTACAAGCTGGTCCATCTGTTGTGTTAACTGCAAATGTAGTAGTAATCTAGGTATAAGCTTATATTATGTCTTTTTTATGAGTAAAACTTTAGATAATTTAACATTTGTGAATTAACTTACCAAGTAATAAAATGGAAGTAAAATTACAATTCAATGTTGTAAAAAGAAATTTAAACATTTCAAAATTTTGAAAAAATTCAGAATTTTTCACAAAAAGTACTTTTCTTTGAATAGCCAAAACTATATGAAGGAGTTGAGTTGAGATCTATTCCTTAATATACGTTTTTGAACACATATGTATCTTTACTAGAAGTATCAACTCCGACTAATTTCGGACACCTTTATATTAAGCCCCAAAGTTGATGTTAATTTTGCAAATTTTGTGAAAATATCAACTTTTAGAAATTTTTAAAAATAGAAATAAATCCTTTTTTGGTTATTTTTTTATTTCACTCATAAATTTACAACCTATGGAGACTATTAGGAGTATTAAAACAGCTGTGATTGATGTAGAACTAAAACTTTTGAAAATGGTAGTCGTAAAAGTGGGAGGAATTGATGCAAGCTTCAAAATGGAGCCATGTTTAAGCCCTTGTGACTCAGATACTATTTGTTCCACAGCCTTCTAGCTTGCAAAATTGAAAAGCCCACCAGAAGTTGTATTGGCATGACAAATTTGAAGCTTCTACTCCTATTAGAAGACACTTTTCAAGGCCTCTCAAAATGAAGGCATTGGCTGATCAAGCCCAACATGGGCATTTTTTGTCGAAGGTGGGGGCCATTTAAGTGACCATAAAATTAAGTTTTTGACTGAGGAAGCTAAAATTTTAGATTTAAGCTATTGAATGGTGTATGAATCAACCCTGAAAATTTGAAGAAAATCTGAGATGGTCACCTGACCAACTTTCTGAAATCTCTACCAGTTGAGCTGGAATGACTCTTATATGTCAATTGTCTTAGAGATGGGATCATTCTTGTTGCTTGTTTCTGTACTTTTTCCAGTTTTTCAATATCTTGTATCAAATAGGGACTATTAAATTGAATACAGTATTCGAGGAGGGGTCTCACATATGAAATGTATAGTTGCTTTATAATATTGGGTGATTT
Organism: Bathynomus jamesi; assembly: GCA_023014485.1. Classification (NCBI taxonomy): domain Eukaryota; kingdom Metazoa; phylum Arthropoda; class Malacostraca; order Isopoda; family Cirolanidae; genus Bathynomus; species Bathynomus jamesi. The sequence continues at coordinate 39,966 of JAJOZX010013347.1, read as the reverse complement.
GTTTTCAATGTGTGTGTGCATGAGATTGAGTCTAGCATTTGCTTTATTTCTAATTTCCATATAGTGATTTGAGGGTTTAAGTTCATTACTCACAGTGACACCCAAGTCTTTCTCTTTATCATCATTTTTAATCCAAATTCCATTCATATTGTATTCAAATTCTGGATTTTTTGGCCCATTATGCATAACTTTGCACTTATCAACATTAAATTTCATCTCCCACTTATCTGCCCAGGCTGTTACTCTGTCTAAGTCTTTTTGTATTGTCATTGCTCCTGCTACTGACTTAACATTATGGCCTAATTTTGTATCATCAGCAAATTTTGAGGTTTTACATGATAGGCCCTTCTCTAGGTCATTTATAAAGACAACAAAAAGCAGAGGTCCCAGCACAGACCCCTGTGGGACTCCACTCAATACGGGTCTCCAAGCAGACTTATTTCCATTTAGATGAACTCTGTTTTCTGTTTCTCAGCCATTCTTCTATCCAGTCAGCTATATGACCTATTATACCATGGGCTCTAACTTTTACCAACAATCTTGCATGAGGAACAGTATCAAATGCCTTTGCAAAATCTAAGTATACCCTACTATATCTACTGACTCTTTATTGTCCAAATGCAATAGGACTCCATCATAAAATTCAATCAAGTTGGTTAGACAGGACCTTCCATTTTGAAAGCCATGCTGGCTATCATTTATAAGGTTGCACTCTTCAAGGAACTTGGTAACTTCACCTCTAATGATACTTTCGAGTAATTTGCAAATAATGGAGGTGAGGCTGATGGGTCTGTAGTGTTTTGCCAAGTTTCTATTTCCTTTTTTAAAGGCCTCCTGATAGGCCTATGGCCCATATAAATTCAGACCTCTTGGACCCAGTGAAGGCTTCCTATTTATATAGGATTACTCCTAAGAATCAAGATATCTCTTGCCTCAAGACCTTTGGCTTTTAGCATAGCACTAAGGGATTCTCCTTTCCATGGGCACCAGGCACCAGTCTTCCAGAGATGCTCTGGCACAGTGCAAATAAAAACCACCTCTGCCCTTCCCTCCCAGTTTTTGGGAACACACTGGAAGTTGGGCCCATGGGAGGTGGATTGCTCTTTAGTTAACAATACCTATATTGTACATGGTGTTATAGGACCTATAGATCTGGAGGAAGAGCTACTAGGCTTAGCTATTAAGGATGAGTTAATGGTCATTCAGTAGCAAATGTCAGTAGACTCTCAAAAAGAACAGGTTCTACATCTTAAATCTTCAAGGTAAGATGTTCCAATTCAACAGGTTAAAGTCTCTCTTGATCTTTTTGGTTTGATGGCCTGTAATATTTTTTAACATTACTTGTTTTTCATTATTTTTTTTAAAATCCTCAATTAAAACTGGACATTCATGTTTTAGAGAACTAAAGAGTGAGACAGTTATATGCAATTTAACAAATTTAAAAGGTTTAATATTGGTTTTTACTCGCAGTCACAAGCAGTTGAACAAGTACTTACTATATATTGAATTGCCATTAAAAACTGACTAAAAAATATATATCTTGTGCAAATTTGTTCAAATGTAGATTTTTTAATAAAATATATTTCCTGTTTTGGTTATACTGTAATGTATTTTTTTTCATAAAATATTTGGTAATGATGCAGTTTCACGGCTCCATCTAAATTTTTTCCCAGCTGTCACAGAGGAATACAAAACACTTGTTTACGTTGCAGACGAGTGTTTTGTGTTCTTCCGTGACTTTGGGAAAGAAATTTAGATGGAGCCATGAAAATTACGTTCATGGCTCCATCTGTGAAAGTAGCAGACCTGTAAAAGTAGCAGAAAAAAATTGACAATTATCACTAAATACTGCAGAAAAAACAATAATTATCACCAGTTAAATAACTAAGGTTAATTGAATGCCCAGTTAGGTCAATTGAATGGCTGGTTAGGTCAACTGTACGCCCTTGATGAATGGTTAAATTAAGTCATGATATTTTCATTAACTAACGAAAATATCATAACTTAACCTAACCAATCATCAAGGGTGTACAGTTGACCTAACTGGGCATTCAATTGACCTTAGTTATTTTATTGGTGATAATTGTTTTTTCTGCATTATTTGGTGATAATTCTTGATTTTTTTTCTGCTATTTTTACAGATCTGCTACTTTGGCTAAATTTAACACAATCCTCTGTAACTAGTTTAAGCTCACTGACGGAACATCTAATGCACACATCCACCATCAACAATGTTACACTCCAAACTGACACATTTCCACCTCATTCACAAATTTTATAGGCAATCATGTGGTCGAATGGCACAAAGTATTTCTTATTAAAAATATTAATGAAAAATACTTCACAGGGTTTTACAAAACTTTACCGATGCCATGGTCTTCAGTGTCCAAATATACATATTTATGGTTTTCATGACTAAAATATTGGTATTCATGGAGCCATGAAATTGCATATTTACCAAATATTTTCTTGATTTGGCTATTTTTTCGCTACTCTGGTGCAGGGTTGGCAAAAACCCAACTACCCAGCAAAAAACTAGTTGGGTTTTTGCTGGTTTTTTGCCAACCCTGCTCTGGTGACTTAATTAGTTTGTTTCCTGTTCTGGCTATTTTTTTGTGACCACATATCAAAACTCCATAACTTCCTAACTGCTATAGCTGAACTATATCCTCCTCCAAAATAAGGTGAGAATGCTGAAGTTAGGTTTGGTTAGATTATTAGTGTTTTGTTTTTACTCCCAGTGTGGTTTCATAATGAGCAAACTTTTCTGGTTAATTTTGAGGTGTTTTGCATGTTTCCTGTGGTAATGCATCATTTACAAGATCTTGTAACATGAACATATCCTATATGTTTATGATGATATCTCAAAAACTATGCATTTGCACAGGAAACCAATGGCAGATTCCTGCAAAGCACCTCAAAATTGACTAGAAAAGTTTGCTCTCATTATAAAACTAGACTGGGAGTAAAATCCAATATTTACCATTTAAAATGTATATAGTATCAAGAAAATAGTTGAAAGTAGAAAAAGTTAGGTTAATTGAATGCCTGGTTAGGTCAACTATATGCCCTTGATGATTGATTATGTTAAGTCATGATATTTTTGTTAGTTTACTGTCAAAACTAATGAAAATATCATGACTTAACCTAACCAATCATCAAGGGTGGACAGTTGACCTAACTGGGCATTGAGTAATTTTCCTGGAGGTTGCCCCTGTTGATTCTTAAGTGTAATATTTTTACCACAGGCTTCTGCTAGTAATGTCTTGTTTTATTTTTTCCAATTTCAATTATATTTTCTTGATACTATATATATTTTAAATTTGTTAAATTGCATATAACTGCCTCACGATTTGTTTCTCTAAAACATGAATGTTATTTTTGAAATCCTTGATTAAAACTGGACAATAAACAACAAGTACAGCTACCTCAATTTACGTGAGAACTGTGTCCTGCAAGCAGCTGTGTAATGTAAAATTTGCGTAATTTAAACAATTTTCACATAAGAAATAATGGGAAATTAGGGGGTTATGTTCCGTGATCGTGGAACATGTATTACTGTATGTATGTATATATACACAAAGAATATTATTATAATTTACCTGGAAAGGCATATATATGAAGTGCTGTTTGGTGTTGAGGAGATTGCAGGAATTAATTCTTGCAACCTTGAATAGGGGAGGGGTCATCAACATCCTCCGATTCCCCCTCTGAAGACGAAGGTGATGATCTACAGATCTACAGAAGCTAAGGCTAACAAAGACCCTAAGATCCACTCTAAGGTTAGCCTGAGAGAAAGGAAAGAGTAGGGGGTGAAGAGAAGAGAAGAGAATAAGGGGTTAAGTAAGAATGGGTTAACATTCATTCAGAAAAAGAGAGAAAAAGATTCACCATCATCATCCGCCGGCCATTGCTGACAAGTCGGAAAAATAGTCGGAGAGAATAGGAGAGGTGAAAGATGAAAAGAAGTAAAATAAGAACGCTTACAAACCATGCAACACAGTCTTAACTCAGTCATACCATGCAAACTACAAACATGTAAGAAAAGAGAGTTACAGACATGCAAAGTAAGGAGAGTATAAGAAAAAAAAGTAAGTAAAGTTAAACAAAAAGTGGGTTAGTTTACGCTACGAGCTACATCTACATTCATGTTAGTCTAAATTTTTTTTTTTTTTATTGTTGGCATCACAAGCTGGCATTAATTGTCAACAGACCCATCCTCGACCACCACCCCCTGAGCTCCTGTTGCTAATTGTTTTTTTTTAAATTTTAAACAACGTTAGTATTTTTAAAATGTCTGTCAAGACGGTTCTTAAACAATTTAACGCTGGTAGAGTGAATGACTGACACAGGAAGATTATTCCATTTATCAATTACTTTAAACATAAAGAAGTTTTTAGCGATATTAGTAATGAAACGCCTGCCATGCAACTTAAATCTGTTATTACGAGTATTACTATTATCGAAAGTGAACAATAGGGTGCCACACTCTATATGGGCAGTTTTTAGAATTTGGAAATTTCGAATGGCCCTTCATCATATTGTTTGGTTGGATGAGAAAACCCTAAATATGAAGTTTGAGCCCGATCGAAGTACATTTAGAGGTTCCGCATCGACCATTTCTGTTGTACTGTGTGTTCGAAATAATGGATTTATCTGGGAAACCTGTAACCATGGCACTATTACATATATACAGGGTTGAAAAAAAACTATGGTTTTAAAAAAAAAAAAAAAAACCAATGGTTTAAAAAAAACAAAAAAACAAAACAGAAAACTCAATTAGGTACTGGTACTCAGAAATTAGAATTGCTGACTGTCTCATTTTTTAATTGGAAGATGTTAGATGTAAGAAGTGCTAACTTCACAAAAATGAAAATAAACCTAATAACAACATTTATATTTGTAGCTACATGCGTTTATAATGTAATTGATACAGGTAACTTCAATCCTTTTATGTGCAATGCCACTATTAACCCTTCGGATGCACAATTCCTGACCGTGTACTTTCCACCTGTGCGCAAAAGAATCGGGAAATTTACCCGTTTGTTAACGTAAAATAAATTGAGTCAAGCACCATTTTGTTAAATTATTTTTGTTTCACTTAATAAATAAAGATTTTCTCTTACAAATTAAACATTTTCTCTCGCAAAATAAACAGAATTTAGTGGGTAACTTGGGAATATGGTTGAGTAGAATTTTATGAAATTTTACACGTTTTCAAGCGTTTATGTTCAGTCTTGCATGAGAAATTTGGGGAATGAAATGTCCGCTATGGCAGCTAAAAAACAGACTGGAAAGTTGTGAACAAATAATAGCTGCGTTAGATGCAATAAGCTCTGGAAGTAGTGAGTGTGAAAGTGATTATAATGAAACTGATATAAGTGACAATGGAGATGATATTACAGCAAGTAGTAATAGTTCATTTTCATGGCAAAGTGTGCAATGTTGCCAGTCTAACAGATATCGCTTTGAAGAAAATGTAGGACTTCAACAAGGTTGCAATCTAAATGAAGCAAGTTCAGAAATAAATTTTTTTGAGTATTTCTTTGACAATGTTATGATGCAAAATATAGTGGGACAAACAAATGAGTTTTATCAATATGAGAAAAGAAGATTAGGCCCATCTCAATCTTCCAGGATGCAACGATGGCATGATACAAAAAATGATGAACTGTATGTCTTTTTTGCTCTAACAATGCTCATGCCACACATAAATAAACATAGACTGCAGGATTACTGGTGTTCAGACTCCTTGACTGAAACACCTTCCTTTTTGCAAGTATATGTCAAGAGATCGCTATTTATTACTCATGAGATTTCTGCATTTCACAGACAATTCAATTCCTCCAAATCAGCCAAATGATCGTCTTGTAAAAATCAGACACTGTATAACTCGTATGAAGTCAAAGTTTTCAAATATTTACAATCCAGGACAAAAATTAGTTATTGATAAATCTCTTGTACTTTTCAGAGGGAGGGTAATTTTTCGACAATACATACCCTCCAAGCGTCATAGATTTGGAGTGAAATTTTTTATCCTTTGCGATTGTAAAACTGGATTTGTCTTGGATTTCATCATTTACACTGGATCAGACATAGATTATCCTGCAAATGATCCAGTAGGACATTCTGCAGCGATTGTAAAGACACTTTTAGCTAAATATTTGAATAAAGGCCACATTCTGTATACTGACAACTGGTATACGAGCCCATTACTATGCAAATATCTGCATGTAAATAAAACAGGATCTTGTGGAACTGTAAAGGTAAATAGAAAAAACATGCCCAAGTTTCGCCCAAGTAGAAAAGGAGAGTGCCATCTGATGGAATCAAAACCTTTATTAGCACTAAAATGGACTGATAAAAGAGATGTGCATATGCTAACAACAATTCACAGTGGAAGCATGATTGACTCAGGAAAGGTTGATCGTCGAACAAACTAAATAAAATTCAAACCAGATGCTGTTGTGGACTATAACAAAAATATGCGTCTGGTGGACAAATCTGATATGCAAATTAGCAGCGTAGAATGCGTTAGGAAAACTGTGAAGTGGTATAAGAAGGTATTCTTTCATCTTTTGGATATTTCTCTTTACAATTCCTTTGTACTCTACAAAAAAACTACGAAAAAGCAGATTTCAATGAGAGAATTCAATCTTACATTAGTCTCTCAACTACTCACGAAGTATGCTCAAATAACATCCCCACATCCTGGAAGACAAAGTGTGAGACCAAATGCTCCTGACAGACTTCTCTCAGCTAATTACATTGAAAGGCATCACCTGGAACAAGTTCCGCCAACACCATCTCGACCTGTAGGTCAACGACAATGTCATGTATGCTCACATACAACACAAAGAGAAAAACATGTTAGAAAAGTTTCTACTTGGTGTCCGGAATGCAAAGTTGCATTGTGCCTTGAGTGCTTTGTTCTCTACCACACCCGTGCCAACTACTAAATACTAAATTCAGTAAAAGTGTAAAACAATGTTGTAAATAAGTATAATGGAAAGTGTAGATTTATCAAAATAATATTTATTTCCTGAACAATTATTTTCCAAAAGGACAATTATTTTATAAGGAGTTATTTTTGAAAAGGAATAAAAAATTATTTTTCAAGAGGACAAATAAAATGTATATTCTTCAAAACTCAAATGTAAGTATAATACTTGCTCGTTTATGTGTACATGTGTGCATATGTATACATACATACATGTGCGTGTGTGTGTGTGTGTGTGTGTGTGTGTGTTGTGCGGATGGTTTATGAATATATGAGTCATAGATTCTTCAAAACTCAAATGTAAGCATAATACTTGCTTGTTTATGTGTGCATATGTGTACATGCATGCATGTGTGTATGTTTGTTGCGGATGGTTTAGGAATATATCTGAGTCATCAATAGCATTAAAATGCAAAATCATTTATTTTTATTGGGATTTTGTGCGAAAACATGAAAAAAATAACGCGATCATCATATGATGCTGGGAGCATTCTTCCGACAAACTTCCTGAGCATCATATGAGGATGGGAGCAGTGTAAGTGTTAAATAGGCCTGCTAGTGCAAGGTAACTATATTATATACTACTGTACATACTAGGCTACCCTGAACTGATGGTTTTTAGGTCTTATCAATATAAATATAAGTTTTAGTTTTAGAGTTATTAGTTTATGAATTAAATAATTTGTGTTGTAAAAATTGAAATTATAAAAAAAAACAAAAACCCCCAGAAAAACATGGTTTTTTAAATGGTTTAAGCCATTTGGGTTAAACCAGCCAACCCTGCATATATATTGCTATAAATTATGCATTTCATAAATTTAAATATTTATAATTAATATTTGCTTCTCATTGTATATATTTTCACTACTTTTCAGCATTGAGATCTGGCAACAGCGCAACGCCGGGTTAGTGTGGTGAGTCACACTGTCACAGTCTTCAGTCAATCAGTCTCCTTCATGCATTCAACGCGTGATCATCTCGTGATGGCTACCGCAAGCTCACTGAGATCCAAGACCGAGATATGGCTAATCGGACACGCCAACCCAAGCCCCCTAATGGGAAACAGGTTACCTTCAAATGGTGAAGTGCTTCGCTGGTTTATACAGTTTCATAAGGTGCAAAAACAACTTCTAGCCGAGGCGGCGCGTAATGTGATCGTCGAGGTGTATACTTTCTGGGCTATGGCCAGAATCCCAACCATGACCTCCAAAAGTGCCGGGCGAAAACTGCTTAGACTTTACGACAATTGGCAGGCACTGCAGCGCAGCTGGAAGCGGTCCGGCGCCACAGGTGAGGCAGCCAGGGTGGCATTCACCGAGGGACTCGATGACATTTTTGACGTGGCTCTTGACAATGCCCTCTCCGTCATCACCATCCAGGAGGATCGCGACTTCCTTCTTGCTCAATGCGAAAAGGGTCTCCGTGGTGTCATGTCCGGGGCGGATAAAATCCTCACTGGAATTGAGCAACGTGCATCCGTGCGTGAAGCTACCAAAGAAAGGCAATGCCAAAAGCAATCAGAGCAATCACTGGCAACAGCAACCCTTACATCATCAAACTCGTCATCGTCGCCTAATTGCTCGACAGAAGAGGAAACCAATCCACCTACAAAGCGCCGTCGCAAAAAGAACATTATGACTCAAGACCTAGCATCGGCACTGGACTGGACCAAAACAAGCAACCGTGGAGCCGTTCAACTCATGAAAGCAGCTGCTTCCAGTCTGGATATTCAAGACACAGATGAACTGGCTCTCAGTCACGAGATGATTCGGCATTGGCGATTGCGTCATCGAGGGGAAATCGCCAAAGAAGTGAAGATGACGTTCGATCCCAGTGTCCCGCTCATCGTTCACTGGGACGGGAAAATGGTCTCCGACTTCAGCGGCAAGAAGGTCGATCGCCTCGCCATAGTCGTGTCCGGCGACGGCGTTGACAAACTTCTCTCCATGCCGAAGCTGCCTGCTGGAACTGGTCGCGCCCAAGCAGATGCTGTGCTGAACTCTTTGGATGACTGGGGAATCGCTGATCGTGTCATCGGGCTCTCCTTTGACACGACAGCTGCCAACACGGGCATCGTTTTGGGCGCTTGCGTCTTCATCGAGCAGGGCCTTCACCGCCAGCTGCTGAACCTGGACTGTTGGCACCACATGCTAGAATTGGTGGCAGAGAAAGCCTTCATCGAGTGCATGGGCCCCTCCTCTGGTCCTGACATTAAACTGTTCTCGTGACTGAAGGAGCACTGGCAATCCGTCTGCACCGACCAATTCAGCGCCATCTCCAAGGAAGACCTTACTAAGCCGCTGCTCAAGGCGCGAGATGATCTGATTGCGCGTTTCAAGGGTCACATCACCAAGGGCCAGCTGCGGGACAACTACTGAGAGCTCCTGGAGCTGGCGATCATAGCGCTTGGAGGCGTCCCCCAGCGAGGTGTGCGCTTCATGTGACCGGGCGCACTCCACCGCGCCCGGTGGATGGCCAAAGTGATATACGCCATCAAGCTCCACCTCTTCCGGCAGCAGCTCCCCATTAAGGCTTGTGAGGCCTGGGGCATCCTGCGCTTCATAAACTTTGCGCTGCTGGTTTACATTCCAGCCTGGTTTATGGCGCCCCTTCCTGCCGCTGCCCCTCGAACTGACCTGGTGATGCTCAAGGCGCTGGTTGACTATGACAAGGTGGACAAGGATGTGTCCAAGGCTACCTCCCCTGTGTTTCGACGACATCTCTGGTACCTGAGTGAACACCTGGCCGCCCTCGCTCTCTTTGATGATGACACTCCGCTGGAGGAGAAGTCGAATTGCGACGGCCATCAAGGATGTCGAGGGCACCGAGGAGCCACCCAAGCGCATTGCCCTGGACGTCTGCCCGGAGGAGCTCGAGCGAAAGACAGTCGCAGACTTTTGCACGACATCCAGCACGCTTCTTTTTGAGCAGCTTGCGATCAATACTTCTTTCCTAGAGTTGGAGCTGGCTACTTGGTCGAACAATGTGTCCTACCTGGCGGGGAAACACTGTCTCGCTACGTTGAGCATTGTCAATGTCCAGGTGGAGCAAGGGGTCACGCTGATGCAGAACTACAATCTTGCACTCACCAAGGACGAGGAGCAACGGCAGTACTTGATGCAAGTCATTGAGAAGCACGGCAAAGAGCGCCCGCAGCGGAAATCCTTAATGGGTTTGGAAGTACTTTATGGTATATTTGAATTTGCTTCATTTTTATAGGGTGTTACTCCTATTAATCCTGTATAACAATGTATAATCATATATACTTTATTTCTTAGTTATTATTTTGATTTATATGGCCAGTAGGCTCAGTATATTACTATGATTAATATGGAATAAAATGTTTTTTATTTTAATAAGTTGTTTTGTTGCAATAAAATTGAAATTGATTTAATGATTTTGTATTATTAATAACATTACACACAGAGAATAGTATCCTGCTACCCAGGCATGGTGGGACAAGTTTATTCCAATTAATTATGAAATAATGTTGAACAATATTGTTAAGGTGTTTGCACTGTTTGCTAGTTGCCGGTTGGTGTGGTTTGGATTACAAAGCATAAACGTATTAAGGTGAAACTGAAAAAAAACTTTTGAACCATGACAAAAATATTAATAAAAAAAAAAATTAGAGATGGAATAAACTTAATGCTATGGAAATATAGCTGTGACTGTCCTCTATGCCATCGTATATGATAGCATTTATATTGACATTGTACATGTTACTTTACCCCTTGGAGCTGGAACAATTTCTTGGAGAAACTCATTACTTCTGACACGTGGTACGCCAGAGATGGTCGATGCGGAACCCCGAAATATCCTTCAATTTGGCTAAAATTTCATATTCAGGGCTTTTTCACCCAACCTAACAATCCCACAAAGGGCCGTCCTAAAAATCAAAAAATGATTTTTATGTGGCACCCTAGTGAACAATTTGTCAAAAATTACATTATTGATGTTATTAATGATCTTGAAAACTTCACTAAGCCCCCCCCTTAATCTTCTAGTTTCGAGTGAATACAGGTCTAGCTCTTTAATCCTATCTTCATAAGGCTTGTTGCGCAATGATGGAATTAGTTTTGTGGCACGACGCTGAACCCTTTCTAACCTATCAATATCCTCACGCAAGTACAGGCACCAAAACTGAATGGCATTCTAAATGAGGCCTGACTAGGGACATGTAAAGGGGCAATATAATATCCTTCGATTTAAATTCAAAATTATGTGCTATGAAGCCTAACATCCTATTAGCTTTTGCGCAAGACTCCAGGCACTGGTTCCTAACTTTTAAATCCTCAGATACACGTACGCCTAAATCTACTTCCTCATCAACGCTTGCTACCTCCCTATCATCCATCGTGTACGTGTAATTATTGTTGCGAGAACCTATGTGCAAAACTTTATATTTGTCTACGTTAAATTGCATCTGCCACTTATCTGTCCACTCCATAATCCTACTTACATCGTCTTGGAGCCTATTACTATCATCCTCGTTAACAACCTTACTGCCTATTTTAGTATCATCCGCGAATTTTGACACATTACTAGTCAATCCTACATCTATGTCATTAATGTAAATTACGAATAGCAATGGGCCCTAACACTGAACCCCTGAGACACTGCTACCTACATCTAACCACCCCGATTCACTACCATTAACTATGACCCTCTGTCTCCTAGCACGAAGCCATTCTTCTAACCAGTTAGCTACCTGACTGCGTATACCATGCGCTTTGACCTTCGCAATTAGTCTCCTATGTGGAACTGTATCGAACACCTTTTTAAAATCTAAATAAATAACATCAGCTGCTCTATGCCTATTGTATTCATGCACTATTTCATTATAAAATTTTAACAAATTAGTTAAACAAGACCTATGCCATCGAAGCCCATGCTGACTCCTATTAATCAAATCTCGACTTTCTAAGTGAGTGATGATACGATCCCTAACTATGGATTCCAAGGCTCAATGGAGGCTGTGCTGAGACCTGAAGTCGGTGGTTGTTTTTTTAATGCCACTTCCGAAATTTTGGGGTCATGGTATTCCCGAAGACTCTGCAGAAGACTGAGGTCACTGCGAGGTGCAGCAGCAGCTATTGGCGCTGTCATCCATGCCTGCAGGTAGATGGAAACAGCGAAGACACTGACATCCTTAAGACACTTTTGCTCTCGTGGAGTGAGGGCTGGGATTTGTCCCCTGAACAGCCACATCTTCAATGAATAGATCACCTTAGATAACCATCTGGCTTGGTGCATGGGGCCAGGTCGCTTGAAGGTGTAGTTGTCAATGCTCCCTCCCAAGAAAATGATGGACAGATCGAGGAATTCCTGATAGTCATCTCTAAAGGATTTTGAGGAGTGTTTTTCCTCAGCAAAGCGGAGAATCCAATCTCTAATCGGGGCCAAGAGTCGATGCACCTCTTCATCATCCCATCCAGTGCCGTATGTTCCTGTGTCGATGATGGTCCATTTGCTCTGAAACCTGCTGAACAATGGAACATCAGGTCCACTCATTGGGCCATAGCAAGCAGTGAAAACTCCACCAATCATCACTTCCATGATGTGATGACAGCAGGCAAAATGGAGAAGGTCTTTCTTCAACTTCTGCTCCAACAACACACACGCTCCATTCAAACGACCAGCATTGGAGGCAGTGGTGTCAAAACACATCCCCACGACAGATTCTTCGAGGCCCCAATCAGTCAATAATTCAAAAACTGCGCTGGCTTGGTGTTCTCCTGATCCAGTTGGTATTTTGGGGACTCCAAGGAGCTGAGATTGACCCGAAAAGGAGGAAATGAGCACAGGCAGCCGATCCACATGCGCATGGTCTCTGGTGTTGAAGAGGTCTGGAATAAGTTTTCCATCCCAGTGGATGATTGCAGGACCGGACTGAAAGGAAGCTTTTAGGCTACTGCAGATCATGATCTGATGTCGTTCTCTCTGCCGTTTGATGGAGGTCCGGGTGATGTTAAAATTCATTGGGCTGTGGCCAAGGCTCAATGCAGTCTCTGCTATTATGTAGGTTGCCATCCTGTCCGTAGTGTGTGTCCGATCTAGGGCAGCAGCTAGATTTGATGTTATCACATTCTTGACACACCACCTGTTTTGGAGGTCGCTTTCCACCTTTTGCCCATTCATCTTCGGTGGAGGATGACTCATCAGTGACAGGATTCTGTTGAGGACACCAATACTGCTGTACCTGACATTGATGCACCTTCATTGACTGCCTGCAATACAATCGAAGAAAATGGACAATTAGTATTAATGAACAACCTAATCATTGCAATCAAATGAAAGTAGGAATTTGAAGAACAATCTCACCTTTCTCTTTCGCATCTCCTCCATCTTCCTGTGGGCAGCTTGTTTTTCTGTCAACTCCCACCATGCATCCCCGTCTTCCAGGCTCTCGCACTGGGCCAGCAAGAAGGCCTTGTCTTCTGGGTTTTTGATTAGAGACAAGGCATCAGCATGTGCCATATCAAATAGGTTCCGAAGTGTCTCCTTGAATCCCTCTTCGTTGTACACCTAAATATAAATAATAAATATATATAATATATATATGATAAATGTATTGACTATTGTACAGTATAATATGTCATACTCTCGAGAAACTATTTTATTTATCATTGATCATCCAACTCACCTGCTTCTGGCTCCTCCTCATTCGGCCTTTTTTTATTTTGATCCAATCTTGGTGAAGGTCCAAGATCTTTTGGATTCCTTTGTATTTTTCACTTGTCGGGATTCGAGCTTTGTTCCAAAATATTTCAAGTTGACCCCTACACTACTTGAGCACTTTCCTTCAACTCCTTCTTGAGATTAGTGTGGTGATGAAGGAAGCATGACAATACTTCTCCACGTGATGGTAATTTGCTTCCAAGAAGCTTGTCCTTCACTTTATCTCCTTCAAGGAGATAAAAGCAAGAGCTTCGAACTTGTCATCATATATTCAACCACTAAACACAACCAATGAACACTACACCAATAATCTGTCAAGGAAAAGATGTATTACTGGAACTGGAACATAATATACAAGTAAATCTACTAGGTAGTGCAAAAGTACAAAAATGAAGTACTGTGTGCTACCCCTAAAAAGTGATTGATTTGGGAAAAAATTGGCCAGAGGTGTTTTCTCATTCATCCTCACAAGTTACCGCCTGGCAATAACAAAAAATCAAAACTTCAATTTTATGGACCACCCTAATGTCAGAAGATCCACAAAATTACTGATACATATCTTGTCAAAATTTCCAAATATAGTAGTTGCTGCATTAGACTTCCCTGACCACCTGGTTTCACCAATTAGCTTTAATCGTTTCATCTTTTCTTTCCCCAGATGTCCATCAACTTCAATCCAGATGGCCATTTGCTTATATGATACCTTCACAAATTTTGCTAAATTTTGGAGTAAATTGAAGAAGGAAACTGCTGGTACACAACACTTCGTGGTTTCAGTAACTACTAAATTGAGTACATGGGCATAGCACCATATATGAACATGCTGATCAGCTACATCAGCAATTTTACTCTGTAAGCCATTATATTGTCCATGGTAGCTTGCAGCGCCATCTGTGCTATCTGATAAGCAGTTTTTTGGATCTATTTCAAGATGTAATGTTTCATTTAATAGGTCAAAAAGTCCCTGCCCTGTACCATCATTGCTTGGAACAATTGCAAATAGTCATTCATGGATAGTACCATTTAGTACATATTGAATAACAATAAATTGATCAATTGATGAAATATCCTGGGTTGAATCTACTTGTATAGAATAATACTTGGCCTCAGCAACTTCTTTGAGTAATTTTTTCCTGTATCATATTCTTCATAATTTGGGTCAAAGAAGAGATGGTTGTTTTACTTAAGAATGTGACAAGACTACCACGACCTTTACTTTGTGCCTTTCTTTGTTTTTCCAATCTTTCACATTGTTATTCAGACTTTTCCTTCACCATGGAAACATGAGAAGCCATAATAGGATCATATTTTGCCATCAACTGCACAGTAGCCAAGAAATTTCCATGATTTTCTGTTTCATCAAGAAGAGAATATGCTGACTCATTTCTGTGTCCACAAAAAGGAAGAGCTTGTTTACCTAACATCTTTATTATATCTACAACTCTGGCAACAATATTTCTCTGCTTTAGTACTTCATCTTTTTGCTTCTGCAATGATTCAGCAAAAAAACGAGCTAAACCACCATCATTTACTACACTGATATATTCCTGAGTATGCTTGCTATGTATACCAGTTGATTCATGCTCTGATAAGCACTGGCTGTAATCATTAAATCCTCGCACAAGAGCAGATGGGTTAGAAGAGGTTGGTGACTCAAATGCCAAGCAAAATGAACAATATAGTGATCTATTCTTCTTATTATATGTTAACCAGTGTTGTGAGACTGTCACTCATAATTTTTTGCTTATATAACTTTACATTAAATGGCAGATCATGATCATGTGGCTGAATTGGATGCTCTTTGAAAAAAGATTTAAAATCTGTTCATGGAGGATATTGAAAGAGGTACATGTACAGGCCCAGGTTCAGTTACTGTTATTCCACCAGCTAATTCAGAATCATAAAAATCAGCATCTACAGTCTCAAAAACGTTAGGCATATCTTCATCTTTATGTCCTAGATCTACAGTATCAGCATGAACAGTTGTAGTTGAATTTCTCTGTAAGTCGCTTTCCTCTTTCTGACATGTAGATATAGGTGTTATCATAAATGCTGTTACAGGCCTGCACTTTTTTGCTGAATCATTTCTTTCTGCTTCTCGTTTATCTTTCCGTTTCATGTGTTCCATTTCCTTACCTGAAATATAAAAAACAATAAATAAAATTAATAAAGTAATCTGATTTACTAATTGCATTTAATATAATCAAGATCAACAAATTTCAAAACAAATAACAATGTTTGAATTATACTATAATGAATGAATATATGTATTCTGTAACTGTATTGTAATGTAATCTTTTCTCAATACTATTATATGTATTTTCTTATTTTTATATCTATCTTTATACAGGGTGTCCCAGAATTAACTATCTATTTCAATGAAATCGGACAAATTTAATAAAAACACAATTTTATGTTTATTACTAAATTATGATACAAAAACAAATAGATTTATAAATCATAAGTCTAAACTTTATTGAGAAGTTTCAACACTTGAATGTGATAAGCCTTTTTCATCAGTGTCAAATGCAAGATTCTATGAACTGTTGTCTTGGATATGTTGAGTCTTCGACCGGCCTCCCTAACCGAAGTTGTTGGTTCATCCTCAAACAATTGTCGTACCTGTTTGGTACTGTTACATGCTGTCCTTGGGCATCCTCTTCCCACCTCGTCGTGTACGGATCCAGTTCTTTTAAATTTGTTCACAAGTTCACGAATCGCTTTGTCTGTAGGACCGGTTCTGTGGAATCATCTTGTAAATTTTTCTCTGATTTCATTACATTGCCCATTCCTTTGATACGGGATGTTACAACAAAGATGCGTTCTTGTGTATTCATTATTAATAGGGTTCTGAAAGAGAATGAAAATAAAACTGAAAAACTATGAAAAAATTATGAAAATAAAATTATGAAAAAAATTTAGAAATTTATATATTTTTAACACATTAAACGTGATAAACATAAATAAAAGTGTTTTTAAAAAATTTGTCTGATTTCATTGAAATAGATAGTTAATTCTGGGACACCCTGTATATAGCAGCTTTATATAAAATATATACATAACTCTATATATCTCTTATATATGGACATAGAAATGGGTAAAATATAATTATACATATATAACAGCAATAACAAAAATAAGAGACTTACTTTGATAAATTGGAATTGATTTTAATGAAGCATGTAGGCAACTATTAAATAAACTAATGAAGTTAAAAGATGTTGCAGTGACAGGCAGGTTGGCAAAACTGTATTTTAGGCACATAAATTTATTAATTTTTGCTACTTTCTAAAAGTTTAAAACCTGCAATAATTTTAACAAATTAAAAGTTAATACATTTGCCTTTTTATATACTATTAATAAATACAAAATAAAAAAATACAAAAATCACAATATTAATAAATACAAAATAAAAAAATAAAAAATCACAATATTAATAAATACAAAATAAAAAAAAAAAAAAAAATTACAATATTAATAAATATAAAATAAAAAAATACAAACAAATAATTACAAAAATCTAAATAAATTATATCTATTTCATGTAATAGAAATACTGTCAACACCCTCGATTAAGATTCTAGGATATATCTCATCAGGCCCAACTGACTTATGTTTATTTACTTTATATACGAGTATAATAGATTGGTTGCCAATTTTTTTTACCTCAAGTCTAGGGGGCCAACTTCCCTTTTTTCTAGGGGGGCCCATCTGCCACGTGGCAGACTGACAGCCTAGCCAGTCCACCACTGTTGGTGTTATGAGACTCTAGCAACTCTGCAATGTCATTCTCCTCTACATCCTTGAAGCCTAGTTTCTTGGCCATATTGACACACTGATGATTTGTTTCTGCAATGTTGTCATCAATATTGAAGCCCCTGAAGTCACGCATGAACTGAGGGCAGAGCTTCTTCCACACCACACTGAGGCACTGCTGCAGAATTTCCTCCCAAGATCACTTGAAGTTGATGGCATTCTTTATGTTGAATTCCCTCCAATAATCCTTGACACTTATTTGTCTTTCATTTGTCACCTTCACCACATCAGCAAGTGAAGATCGCAGGTAGTATGACTTCAAGGTTTTCACAATCCCCTGGTCTACTAGTTGAAGCAAAGATGTGGTGTTAGCATGTAGGAAGACTATCTTTGTTCTTGCTAACATCTTCGAGGGATGGTGGGTGACTTGGGGTATTTTATCAACAACCAAGAGGATTTTGAAAGGGATTCCCTCTTGTTTGCAGTAGACTTCCAATTCGTTGTGAAGCTTGGTCTTGAAATCGCTGAAAACCTTCCCAGTCATCCAGCCCTTTTGGTTAGCATACCAGTGGACTAGCTAGAAATCCTTATCATACCCCTTCAGTGCCCTGGGGTTCTCCGAGTGGTAGATGAGCACGGGTTTCAATTTGCAGTCTCCCTTGGTGTTAGCACCAACAAGCAATGTCAGATGATCTTTTGCAGCCTTAAAGCCTGGTGCTGTCTTCTCCTCGATGGAAATGTAGGTGCAGTTGGGCATTTTCTTCCAATAGAGGCCTGTTTCATCCACGTTGAAAACTTGCTTGGAAGAATAACCCCCTTCATCAATGATGCCCTTCAGGATCGTTGGGTATCCTTCAGCAGCTTGCTTGTTGGCAGACACAGCCTCCCCCATCATCTTTATGTTGTGAAACCTGTGTCTCTTGCGGAAGTTAGCAACCAAACTCATACCCAATTCATGCTTAATAACGGCAGTGCTTTGTCCCCAATCGTATTGCTCCAGTACTTCGAGCTTCTTCTCCAAAGATAAAGCCTTCCTAGCCCACTTTGGGGCACTACCACTACCAACGACACTAATGGGATGCTTACTGGCCATGATCAAGTGTGTTTACACCTCAATATTACACTGTATTATTGTAAAGCACTACGCTGCCAGTTCATGTCTGCAAGGAAACACTAGTAGCTGTATCACACAACTGGAAAAATGTTAATTCTCACTAAATAACACAATTTTCAGTTAAAAATGAGAGTAGCTAGCGCAGCGACTGTGAACAAAAATGTGCAGGCCAAGCAGTAAACAAATGTGCGAGACATCTAGCAGCCACATTGCAAAGCTCCAAGTCATCTTCACATTATTCCGAGAGATTCACGTTAATTAAATATATTTTTTATTATTTACCTCGCATTATCGTAAAAATACTTCGTTCAAACATGTGTAAAACGTGAGGTAGTTGTAATATTAAAAAATATTATAAGCTGTCAAACCAAAAAGATCAGTCTCTCAATGCTCAAGTTCTTTCAGCAAATATCTTTATAGCTTATATACCATATAGAGTTCATCAGTTTATTCCACATCCATTTCAATGTTTTAAGTGCCAGGTATTTGGTCGTATGGCTAAGTCTTGTTGGTTGAAAATAGCGAGATATGTTTATTGCTCTGGAAGTCACGTTGTTTCCTCTTGTCCAAAGACTACTAAAATTTGTGCCAATTGTTCAGGTCCCCATACAGCTAGTTTCAGTGGCTGCTCCTACTTTAGAACTGCATAAGAAATAGAGAGGCTCAAACTTACATCTAATCTCTCTTATAATTAAGCTAGATCTGTTCTTCAAAATCAAGACCCTAATGTAGCCAGAAAGAACATTTACAAGTAATGACTTTCCTATTTTACCAAAACCTATTGTGTCAAGAGAGGAGACTCAAAGCTTGGATGTGGTGAATCCCTCACCCCCTGCCTTCAGAATTCTTGGAGTGTGGTTGTGAGAGGAAGACCTGGCTCAACTGTGGCAATGTTCCAAATGCCAGCTGGGGTGGGGATGGATGGTGGGGCTGTGATCCCTGAACCCTCTACTCCTTTAGGACCTATGGCTCTATTGTCTGACATCATTAAAGTTCTATGTTTAAGTTTTCAGCTTCACCCTTCAGAGTGGTAGTAGTCTCTCCATGAAGACTTTGAGTACTTTATCCAATTTTGTTTCTTTATTTAATGATGCTTTTCACACTGATCTCAAAATTGACCAGCTGACAAAGTTCCTTGATAAACTGAAACCTAAGCCTACACCCAAACAGAAACATCATGTCCAAATTTGTAAACATGTTTAATATTTCATATTCTAAGGTTTCTAACCTCTTGTTTGTTCAGTGGAATGCCCACAGTCTCCAGTCTAACTTGTCAGAGTTTAAACTTTTTATTTATACTAAAAAACCCCATTTTAGTAGCAGTTTGTGAGACTTGGTTAACCTCTAGACTCCAGCTTACATTTATTAATTACACTCAGATCAGAGCAGACAGGGTTGGCTGAGGGGGTGGGGGTTTGCTAGTTCTGATTTGTTCAGATCTGTGCTTTAGACCATTACTGCTCTGTCCTTTCCCTGCAAGAGTTCTCAAGGTCCTTTATTTTTAAAAGTAAACAGTGGTACTTTAGATATACACAGTTTATAATCCACACCTTCCTTTAGCCACTTTAGAGATCGAACACTATGCTGTACTTAGTTGTATGTGCCATGTCATTTCGGTAAACTTAAAATGGATATCATTTTTCTAAACTTCAAAATACAATCTTGCAGGTATTCAATTTCTGACAGAGCAGGTGCAGCGGTAGTGTCAGCAGTTTTAAAAGATTTTGGCATTATCACTGACGATGACAACACTAACGTCATTGACAGGTAAGATTTCAAAATTATCATGATTACATTTTCATCCACATTTCCTAAGCTTTTTTAACAAAATTACAATTACTACTACTAAGAAGAAGTAAAGTAATTTTATTTAATTATACATATACAGTCGGCCCTCCCTATCCGCGGATTCAACCAACCACGAATCGAAAACATTTGAAAAAAAAAATTCCAGAAAGTTCTAAAAAGCAAAGCTTGAATTTTCCGCATGCCGAGCACTATGCTGAATCCATGCGAATGAAGTGATGTGTAGGCATACCCTGCTGTAGCCTCCTGCCATTCCCGTTTTATTCTATGTATTTCTCTTTCAGATCATTAAATGAAAGCAATCTGTAAGTGTTGAAAGAAAGAAAATGTTACGTTGTTGCTGACGTGTACCATGTAATTAGGCCTACGATGGTTGCGTCTGTACTGAACATGTACAGACTTTTTTTTCTTGTCATTATTCCCTAAACAATACAGTGTAACAACTATTTACATAGCATTTACATTGTACGTATTAGGTATTATAAGTAATCTAGAGATGATTTAAAGTATACTGGAGGATGTGCGTAGGTTATATGCAAATACTACGGTATGCCATTTTATATAAGGGACTTGAGCATCCGCGGATTTTGGTATCCGCGGGGGGTCCTGGAACCAATCCCCCACGGATACTGAGGGATGACTGTACATTGTAACATGGAAAAATAAATTTCAAATATATTAGGCTCAGGCATAAAAGTCAGTGTATTTAGGCCATCACTGTTCATTGTTTCCTGTTATACATATTCTTGTTTATCAGTGCTACTACCTCCAACCTTATAAATTTGTAAACAATTTTCATTAATACAGGAGTAAACTATGAAGGCAATGGTGTAACTACCATGAACAGATCAGAGCTGAAGAAGAAGTATTCTTTGGTTTAGTGGACAGCATTTATGTTGATGGCTGACAGGATGGTGCTGTGACAATTACAGAGTTAGAGGGGCTACATTATCAACAAACCAAAGTAGAAGAGCACTATGTTATAGTCAGAGAACTGGGTAAGCCACTGTTTTCTGTATGGTATGTTTTAAATTTTTAGTGGATAGCATAAATTTGGTCTTAGTAACATTAAGGAGTAAGAACTATGCAATAGTTATATATGTTCATTGGTCATACCTGGTAATCTACTGATCTCAAATACATTTATTATTTCCTTAAATTTTGTTTAAAATGTTTCAGGAGGACATTACCTGACGCATATTACCCCAGAGAATGGGAATGGTGTATCAATTGCACTAAGTCTCTATGAAGCAGTGAAGGACACTGATCTGGAAAACAACCTGCAAGTCATGGGGTCAGATGGAACTGCAGTGATGACTGGACATAATTCAGGGGTGATCAGAGTCTTTGAAGAGCTTATTGGAAGACCACTGCAAAGGATCATATGCTTCTTACATTGTAACGAGCTACCTCTTCATCATGTTTTCATGGAGCTCGATGAGACTACAAAGAGCCCTGATAGTTTTTCAGGGCCAATAGGAAAACAGCTAGGTGGTATGGCTTCTGAATGGGATGTCAAATTTAAGCCAATCAGAAATCAGAATTTTGCTATATTGCCCAATGATGTAATTGATGATCTCAGTTGTGACCAATACTACGCTTATAAAATATGCATGGCAGTCATGCTAGGGACTATTGAAAAGGACCTTGAGCTTTTAGAAGTTGGGCCATTAAATCATTCAAGATGGCTGACATTAGGTTGTAGAATACTCAGATTCTATGTTTCACAGAAAAAGCCGAGTTCAGTATTGATAACTGTTGCTGAGTTCTGTTTAAAAGTGTATTTCCCCAGCTGGTTTGAAATTGAGAAGAATCACTCTGACTGATGGTTCAAGAAACTTCTTTTCAATGCTGAGCAGAATCTCCAAGTTTCCTAATTTAAGAAAGTAAAAGACATTGCCCTAAGAACCCATGCTTTTTTTGCTCACCCTGAAAACATTATAATATCACTGCTTGGTGATGAGGGCAGGGAGAGAAGAAACACTGCAGTAAATAAGATCCTGGCACTGAGGGGTGAAGTAGGAGAAAACAACCTAGGACATCAGAGTCAAAATGGATTTCAATGGTGGAGATTTGGAAGTTGAGGATGATGAGAATGATGATGATGATTATGATAGTTTGAGTTATACAAGAGACCGCACTGTCAGGAAATTTAAGGTGCCTATAATCAATGAAAATGCTAAATCGTATGACAAGATGAGTAACCTTGATAACTTGACAGCAGAGCCTCCAATAGTTACCCATCTTACATCAACTGAACTTGCGAACATTAGAAAAAATCCTTTGAAGTTCAAACAGCCATGCCACAATCAAGTGGTAGAACGCCATATCAAGCTTGTGACAGGCATCTGCAGCTGTCATTGGGTTCAATAGAAGAGATGGCATGATCTGGCAGTGTATAAAATCCCATAAACTGATAAAAAAGTTTAATACAAAGCAAGAATTTGTTTAGATTCTACATTTATTTGATGAAATTTTATTGTGTAAATTTGTAATATATGGTCAATATGCATTACTTTTTCATGAAAATGTGTTAAAACTCTGTTTTACACTTTTGAAAATAATTTTATCAGTCTCAGCATCAAAAAAAATCATACAGTTTTTAAGATTGTGTTTCTACCTATTATAGAACCCAAAATAGGCAAAATACAAGGTTTTTTACAGTTGCGTATGGATGTGGTATATATAGGGTGTGGTTGCTGATGCAGTATCACTTGCAACCACCCAAAACCACTACCAATGTTCATTTTTAGACATTTGACAACTATCTAGCACCCTTGATTTTTGAAATATTGATTTTCATAAAAATACTCCACCCTAACATGCACAATTATGAACATAGTTAGGTAGACCAGCCATGAGTTGGATCCTGGTATCTTTGTTGGTCTGAAACATTATAT
The DNA here is from genome assembly GCA_023014485.1 of Bathynomus jamesi. Taxonomy (NCBI): domain Eukaryota; kingdom Metazoa; phylum Arthropoda; class Malacostraca; order Isopoda; family Cirolanidae; genus Bathynomus; species Bathynomus jamesi. The sequence continues at coordinate 16,709 of JAJOZX010013347.1, read as the reverse complement.
ATATCCCAAGATTTGCTATATTTGTTTAAAGAAATCCCAATATCCCTAGGTATTGCTGAAAATGCCAAGATCTTGGGATGAATCCCAAGGAGTGGCATCCCTGGTTGGGATACAGGCATGTCAGGTTCTCCAACATAGACTGCCTTAAATTTATATAATTTTATTCTTCCTTCAGATTTTGTGCTATTGACTCCTGTTAATCTCCCTATAGGATTTAACATTAATAATGGAAGTTATTCAACATTAGATCTCTCTTTATGTAGCTGTAGGGGTTACTATTGAATGTTTCACCAACAGTGACCTTGAAGGTATAACCATAATTTCTTATGGTTTTTTACTGTTTTGTTCGAATTTGCAATCTGTATCTTGCGCAAATGCTTATGAAGAAAGTTATAAATAGTAGAAAATGTATAGGTTCCATATGACAATATACCTATATTGGCCACTGTCATTCTCAGCCACAGTTCATAGTTATGGTGGATTGTGACAAGTGCAGTTTGACTTTAAGTGCATAAAAAAAACATTGCGGAACTGTATTCACCTCCGCAATAAGGTAAGTTTAATACATATATATTATCATGGGGGGGGAAGCCCCCCAGTTAGCGCATACAATCAGAGAACCCACAGGTTAGGCTAGGTTATATATATATATATATATATATATATATATATATATATATATATATATATATATATATATATATATGCACTAGAATCACAAAATAACACGTGACCTTATTAATAAGCAAACAACCACAAGGAAAAGGAAACACAAAGTCCGAGCGCTTTCGTGATATATTCACATTGATAATGATAATGTGAATATATCACGAAAGCGCTCGGACTTTGTGTTTCCTTTTCCTTGTGGTTGTTTGCATATATATATGTATATATATATATGCGCATAGGTTCGCCTCATTTTTCATTATTCGTTATCTCTCCTCCTCGTGTGCAGAAACGTTCCTTAACACTTATGTCGTTTCTATTCATATATATGTATGTATGTTCCTAGCCAATTTTGTTTTTGTTAATATTAAAAATACATTTTTCTAATGTAATTTGGTGTGTGTGGTTCATATATGACCTTCATTTCTAGTGAAAATGAAGCAAAACATAGGAAAACTTAATGTTTCATAAGTGTTTTGGTTCATTTGCACAAGATATGAAGGTCATATTTGAACAGAACACACCAAAATACATTAGAAAAATGTATTTTGGATATTAATTTAAGTGGTGGTGAAACATTCAATAATTACCGAGGTAGGTTTGCTTGTGCTTGACTGTTGGTGGAAGTCTGGGTAATGACCACTTTCCTTTCCTTACTACTCTGCAAATTTCACTAGTATCCACCCCTCATAAATGATGTCCAACCTGGAAACTATGTGACATAGATTCGAGAATTTGGTCTAGAGCTCTTCCTGACACTCCCTCTATAGAAGGATCCTTAGATGAAAAATTCTAACACTTTACAGCATTATTAGTGGAAACAAGTACCTCCACACTGAAGAAGACAACAGGAAATTTTGTTCCTAAATACCACAAATGCTGGTGGACAGAGTATTGCAGTGGGGCAGTGGTCACCCGCCATTGTGCTGAACATTTTTATTCTCTTCACCCAACTCTATATAATATCGTACTAAATAAGGCAACTGCTATAGCTCATTGTACTATTCATAAGGCAAAGAGAATTTCATGGAATCAGTTTTGTTCAAACCTCAGTTTCACTACACCTTTCACCAACGTTTGGACTCAAATTAGGAAAATCATTAAGGGTACTGGTACTGATTCACACTTCACTCACCCTATTGTTGTAAATGGTTCTGTACTAAGTGATGTACTATACTAAGTTCTGTACTAAGTGACCTTCCAGTCATTCTTTGGGACTGTAGCAGTTACTGAAGATGAGGATTTTTGCAGGGACATAGTCTTCTTTATTTTTTGATTATGATGAGGATTATAACCTGGACTTTACATTGCAGGAATTCTAATTCTCCTTAAGGTAATGTGAACATTATAGAGGTGGAGCAATGGGACTGGATAATATACATCAATATTTTTTGAGTCATCTTCCATTTAAGTACTTGCCATTTTTATTATCAGCATTCAATGATAGCCTGAGCACAGGAGTCCTTCCTTCATCATGGAAACAGGGATTAATGATTCCTATCCTCAAACCACAGAAAAACCCTTCTTGTCCATCTTTGTATCATCCTATATGCTTATTATCCTGCTTGGGTAAAGTCCTAGAGAGGCAGGCCCATTGCCATGGTGGGGGCAATGGGGGGCACTGCCCCTCTCAAGTCAAATAACTATCATCAAACCTAAAGCTGAATGGTTTATGGTTGTGGTTTACAATTCGTCTAATTCAAATTTACTTGCATTCTTTGTCTCCCCTTAAATATCGATCTACACTTGTACCTAATGTTGAGGGAAAAAATATGGTCTCACAGTCTCACAAGAAGTTGGCATAAAAATTATTTTGAATCTGGTGTTCGTTGGTGTTGCAACCTCATGGTGGTATTGATAGTTATTGTAAATAATGTGCTTGACATTCTGAGTAGTGAGTTCGAAATTTAAGTGCGTGCCATTGTCCTGTGCCTTTTCATTTGTATCGTCTAAAATAGGTGAGTTATGAAGCCCATTGTATCAGTACAAGTAGATTATTCTGCCTGCCTATGATTATAGAGCTGGTGACGTGCCTGTAGAGAGGATGGTCCATTAGGCATATCATACTCTGGGTTCAGGGTTGAAATTTTGGAAAAACAGTGGCTAATATGTATTCCTACATAAAAATTAATTCTAAGATAGGTTTATTATTTGCAACTTTAATGAAAAATCTCATTTTCATGGTAAAAATCGCGATTTTCTGATTTGAAGGCTGCCTAATGCAGCCTCAGGGCACCCAAACCAAGGCGTGCAGCTGTTCTGTATATGATTTACTCTAAAGGCTGCTTTTCTGACCTCATCCTTGCTTTCTTGCGTGTTTCAACACCTCTGGGTGCTGAAAAAATGTTTAGATTTCATGTAAAACTTAATAATTTTAAATTTTCTTCAAAGAATAGGCACAGCTCACCCAGGAGACTTGCCACCTCCATGTGTAGGTTTCCAAGCCTGTTCTTCCTGGATCCCTGAAAAGCATGGCCTCATAAGATCTTATATTATGATCTTATGAGGACTTTCAGCTCTTATGAGCATCAACGATGGCTTCAGCCTCTTCTTCAGCCACTCAAACCTGAAAAGCTCTAAGTATGTCCTGCTTCAATCTGAATACTGTGAGCACTTCTCGATGGTCTATCCTGGCTCTCACCCACCCCTCTCCTCTCGTGACCATACACAGCTTGGGAAGCAGTTGAGACTTCCTGTACAGCTCTCTCGCAGGACTGAGTATGAACAGAGAAAGCATCCACTTTGAGTGGAGTTTTCCTGAGATCCTCGAGTTCAGTCAAGGTCATCTTGCAGGTGAAAATAGGCTCATAAATATTCTCTGATTCCCAGTTGATGAGATCCTCAGGTGAAGTGGCTTGCAGATTGACTGGAATTTTTATAGGGCTTCACTGTCGTATCACCAGAGTCTCTTCCTTCTCTGATTTTCTCTATCTGGCTCACAGCAAAAGCTCTCTGATGCTCATCCTCACTGCACAGGAATGAAGCCAGGATGTTCTCAAGATGTGCGTGGTAAGTAGGGATGAAAGATAACTGAAAAGTGTAAAACCAGTTTTCACTGTCGCTATATTCTTAAAGCTGGTTTTTACCAGTTTTCACTGATGGGATTCTGTATGCTTTTTAGGGAGGTAAATGATCAAAATATTAAACAGAAATAAGGTTTTAATTGATTCAATCAAATATGTGTTACATTTGAATTAAAAAGTTTATTATTGAACTTCATTTTTGAAATAACACTTGAGAAAACAAGGAGCATTAAGTGTCTGATCTGACATTCTTGATTGAATCATTGTGATGAATATAAACCAGCAGCTGAAAACACACTCTTGGACTCTACGCTGGTGGATTTTATTGTAAGCAATGCCTCATACATTTGATCCAGATTTTCCCTTCTATTCAAAGTAGCTTCAAAATATTTGAATTCATTATTTACGTCAAAGGTCTCGGAAGAATCTTTCTTGAGTTTCATTTTCAGGGTGTTCATCTCACACACGTACTCATTCATAAGTTGATCATCATCATTTACTTCATGACCTGAGCTGCATTGTGAATCTTCGAGTTTTGAAGCAATTGATTGGATTTGGTCGTCTGTTTCTGAAATCTGGCAAGCTTCTGGAAAAAGCCTCTTAAATGTATGATCTGCATACTTCTTAAGTGCTTGTCTTGAAGGAAAGAGGAATGGTGGTGCTGATTCATTTTTCTAGACCTCGGGATTGTGGAGAAAACTCAGCAAGGCGACAGCTTCTTTTTGTCTTCTCGCTGAGTAGTGATCAATGAGACACTGACGTAGCTCAAAAGCAAATTTGTATCTTTGGAACAGAGTCCCTTCAAAACAATTTCCAGTGGACGACGCATATCAAAAAGGCTCTTTAGAGCATTCCATTCTTCATCTGAAATCATCTCTATTGAGCGTGTCACTCTGAGGGCCTTTGGAATGCAATTTTTTAGTTTAAAAAATCTTTCTATCATGGCCAAAAGACTGTTCCACCTCGTTCTACAGTCAAGGATAAGCTTCATTTCCTCCATTAAATTCATCTTTGACAAAATCCTGCAATCTCTCATTTTTCAAAGGAGACTTTCAAAATATGTGGCAGATTTTTCTCACCTTATTTATTACTTTTAAGTAATTTTCTTGAAGTTTTGGAACAACAATTACGTCATCTATGTCGGACTCAAAAATTGTATCGGTGCATAAAATTTCATACTCATCTTCGCTTAACTCATGTGCAGAGTGTTCATCTTCAGGGGTAGGGTCACTTTCCCCTTCAACTGAATTTTCAGCAGTTTTTTTACAAGATATCCAAAACTGCGAGATGTATAGCATGTGCAATGCATTGCTGGTGATCAGGTACTATTTCTCTTCCAAATTTGACCATTACTGAGGCACTGTCAGTGGTGCAACCCACGATATGCTTAGCTATGTCCAAGCCAAAGTCTTCTAATCTTTTCCTAACAATTGCATTAGTTTTGGTGCTATCGAGAGAACCATTTATTTTCAGGAGACCAAGAGACCAATGTTGATTTTCATCATGAACATTAACATTAATATATCTGGTTTTGCAAAGATGTATACTCATCCGTAGTTAATGAATAGCAGATTCCTTGTCTCACCTGATTCTTGAAGTAGTTGACCAATTCATGTTCTTTTTCTCATAAAAACGAACCACCATTTTTCTGACACCATTATGGGAAGTTGGATGAAGCTTGTCGTATTTTATCTTTCTTAGGCTTTCTTGAATGAATTCACTTTTAGCAATTGATTGGAAACTCAGTCCATCGACACATGCAAGTTTCAAAATTTCCTTTTCTATGGACTTTTTTTTACAAACTCTTCCACTGTTCTTTGTTTCTTCAATGGCTGATTAATCTGGTCGATGTTTATGCCATGAATATTTTTCATGTGGGATGATAAACTTAAAGTAGAACCTCCACAACACTTTAAAACTTTATTCTTACGAGTGAAATGATACCAAGCATTTGATTTCTTTGACATGATGGAGTATTAAATCTTAGAATCTTAACTGATCAATGTGCAATCATCCACATAACATTCAAGACTGAAGCATCAATTATTTACACTTATAAACAAACAAAAAATTATATGAAATGATGCAAAACATAATTACTTTGTTTCGTAAATGTTTGGAAATGTTTGTTTCATAGAAAATGGCCCAAAGTGATCAGAGACTTGCGCAAAAATGTGAAAACCAGTTCTTATCGTCGGTTTTGGTGATGATTAAAAATTTTCATCACTGGTTAAAAAAAAGTTTTTTAAAACCGGGTTCCAACTCTAGTGGTAAGCTCCTCTTATCACTGTAGCAGAGATGATGTTCCTGACATCAGTAGTCTGGTTCCTCAGCAGCCTCGGGCTTGAAAAAACGTGTGCAGGACCAAATTTGAGGTGGTGCTTCACTTTGATATTGTAGTACATTTTGAAGTAGAAGTTAAAGCAGAACTTCACAAGGACCTCGAGCCTCCTCAACACCTCCCCCTTCAGTCCGTGCTCCCTCATCCACAACAGCAAGATGGCCTGTGCAGTAGTGAGCCACCTGGATTGGTTCAGAGGTCCGCACTTGAGACCAGCCAACTGTGGACTGACTTCCAGACTTGATGGCTTTGATCAGAAGATAGCAGTTGTGCTGGTCTGTGGAGAGAGATTTGACTCTATTGGCAGCTCTATGATATCTTCAGTTCCTTCCACTGGTTTGAAGTTGAAGTTGACCTCAAGTTCATTCACTTTCTCAAGAAGTTTTCGAATAGGCCCACTGAAGCCTGACTGGGGAGTTACAGGGCCATCCAGCTTGATGATTAAGTGCCTCAGGGGGAGTTCATTCACATGGAGCTGACAGATCATCCAGTGGAACTTGTGACCCAGCATTTTCTCCAATAGGGCAATGGTGCCTCTAGACCACCCCATGTTGGTGTTGGTAGAATTTCCTCCAATCATTACAAGGCTCTCATCAGCTCCGTGATCCAGAAGCCACTCATGCAGGCCCTGAGTGATCTTATGAGCAGGCTTTTCTCCTTCCTCAGGTTCCTCGGGAGTGAAATGGAAGAGGTACTTTCCTTGAGGCTCCCATGTGATAGTGTAATGCTCCTCGATCACTTTGCCAGGATGAAATCTCCCTGTCACTTCGTCATATTTTAACACCTTTCAGGATGCTCCCTATCACTTAGTCATATTTCAACACCTTTGTGTTCCTATCCTGCTTGCCATCAAAGAATATCCCAGAGATCATCATCTCCTCTGACCTCTGCATGCGAGCTTCAACTGATGAGGCCATTACTTCCTCCTTGGCCCTCCAGACTTTCATGCCATCTATGGCCAAGTAAGCCTTGTCTTTGGAAAGATGACTGGCTGTGATGAGGTGGTTCAGGAAGCCAGTGGCAACTGCAGCTGCTGGAACATTTGCCACCCTGTACCTCAAAGCTGCTGAAGCTGTCCCTTGGATCTTCATGTAGTTTTGTGTAGCAGAAGTTGGAATTTCGGCAGGTACTTCAGTGGGAATATCCATAGGAGCTTCAGTAGCCTCAGCATTGCCAGAGGCTTCTTTTGCAGCTTCTTCCAAGTTTGGCTCTACATCATCCTCAGTCTTTCATGAGAAGCTCCTCATTAGTAGCCACCTCCTTTCTTCCTCTTCACAGCAGAAGCTTCTTCAGCCTCCTTCCTCTTCGTACTTTGATATGTCTCCTGCTGTCTTCGAAGTCTACAGAAGACATCTGGATTCCTGAAGCTTCAGAAGTCTTCACTCTCTGGTAGGACAGCCACTGAAGGTCCAGTTTAAGAATCTTCACCTCCAAAGGACAGTTACAGTTCACATGGGCCTTGAGTTAAGCAAAGTTAATGTGTTTAAATGGCAACAAATTATGACAAAAGGTTAAAAATATGGTGTTCAGTTGAATATTCAGTATTTCAACATAGAACAGAAGACCGCAATTTTGAACATGATAACGCGATTTTTGGGAAAAGTTACAGAAAAGAAACCCCTCTGAGAATTAAATTTTACATAAAAATACATATTAGCCAGAGTGAAATTCAGACTCGGAAAAGTATGATGTGCCCTAATGGTCCATCAGTGGTTGCAATGGATTTTTGAAATGTCACATTTTTTGAGATTCGCAGTTTGGTTTCCATAAGAATAGAAGCACCATGGATCAACTTCTGAGGTTGGAAAATTTTATACACCAACCTCTATGACATGAAAAATGTTCTTTTTATATTTTTTGACCTCAGTTGAGCTTTTAATTCTATCTCCCATACTGGTCTACTTTATAAGTTAGGCAATTTGGGGATTCATGGTAGATTACTAAGATAGACAACTTCTTGTCCAACCGCACTTTTCAGGTACTAATTGATGATGCCTACTTGATGCCTTTGCCCTTTAACATGGGTGTACCCCAGGGTTCTGTTCTTAGTCCATTGTTATTTACTGTATATCTCTTAGATATACCAAGTATTGAACCAGTTCAATCATCAGAGTTTGCTGATGATACAGCTTTCTATGTGGCAGCTGACACCCCTTTAGAAGCTCAACAGATGTTGCAAAAAGCAACTGATAAGTTTTCATCATGGTGCAGAACCTGGGGTCTTTCCCTGAAGCAAGAAAAATCTAAAATTATGTTCTTTACCCATCAAAAGGTCCCAGTAAATCCTATTATCCAAATTAGTAACACCCCAGTAGCTATGGTCACATCCATCCAGTTTTTGGGAATGGTCCTTGACAGCCCCAGATTGACTTGGTCTTGTCATATTACTACCTGGTAACTTCTTGCATGAAATGCCTGAACTCATTAAAATCTGTTGCCTCCATAGATGGGGTGCAGATCAATCCATACTTCTCACTTTTTACTGATCATTTATCTTTGGTGAAATGAAGTATGCTGATGTTTGTGATTCAGCCTCTTTCACCTTGAAGAAACTGGAAACCTTACATAATTCAAGACCTTGCATAATTCTGGTATGCGCCTTATTTTGGGTGCTCACCCATCTACTACTATTATTGCCCTTCAGTACCATAGAGATATCTCTACACTGAAGAAGTACTTTAATGTTCTGACTTCCCCTTTTCCTACCCTTTATGTCAGTCATTCAAGGTGGATTCTCTCTTGATCCTTGCAGTGGACTGGACTGTGGCAAATAAGCCACCTTTCTTCTTTAGAGCTACTGGACTTCTTAATAAATATCAATTACAATTTGAATTTTGTACAGTTCCAGTGTTCCCTTCTTTCCCACCTTGGAGATTGAATCTGGTACCAACCTATCTCTGTCTCATATTTTTATATGAACCTCCTGTCCCCAAAGAAGTGATTGTGCAGTGTTTCACAGCATACTTGGAAGAGAAGTATCCAGATTACTTGTAAATATATATACACCAATGGATCTAAGATAGATGTGCCTGGGCCATCTTGTTCATCAGCCATTTTTGTTTCAAATCATAAAAGGTGTTTTTCCTGGAAACTATCCCCCAATCATAGTATGCAGGCAGCAGAGTTATTTGCCATCCAACAGGCATTATGTTTTTTGGTATCCACCAGTAATGCTTGTAATGTCCTGATAATTGCAGACTCCCAGACACCTCTCCATCTGATCAACTCACCCACACTCATTACGTATCTGGCCCTAACTACTACTATCTATTCTTTACTGAAGACCCTCTCTGCTTCAGGAATTCTGGTTTCCATCCAGTGGGTTCTGAGCCATGTTGGAATTAAAGGTAATGAGATGGTTGATACACTGGCCAGGACTGCTCATTTCCTCCCTGCTACAACTTCACTATATTTCCACCCAGGCGAGGGTTTTGCAGTAGCCAAAGTGGCAGTGCAAAATGATTACAAAACCCAATGGGAGAGATTATGGCACTTGACTCTTTATAGAATATTTAAACCTCCTTGGAGCACAAGAAATTGGCCTGTACCATCTTCCCACTATATAAAACTTCTATAATATTTAGATTTCATTCTGGCCATGTAGGCCTTCAGGCCTACTACACTGGAATGGACTTGCCTTCTCCCTATTGTGTGTTAGTTGTAATATACCAGAGACACTGTCTGATTTCTTTCTTTTTTGTCCATGTTATACTAAGCAAAGGAAAAAAATTAAGATCATCTCTTTTGCAATATGGTGTGAGGGATTTTACTTTATCTATCCTTTTAGGTGGGGGATAGCTTTTCTCCCCCATTGATAAATTTCACTACGGATCAAGTATTCAAGTTTGTAGTGGCATCTGGGCAGTTGAAAGTTTTAAATCTTTCATTGTATACGAACTTCTATTCCTACAGGTTTATTAAGCAATTACTCCATCTGGCTGTTACTGTTGACTTAGTACTTGGTTGCATTTTTGTCAGTTCATATTTAGTCAAACTAACAGGCCTCATGTTCATCCCTTTCTAAGTGTTCTGGAACTGGCCCCAGAACTGAAGAAGGTAATGGTGTGCTTTCTCTCTTTCTATCTCATCCCAATAATAATAGACCCAGTACTTGATGTAGGAAGAGTGGAAGTTCTCCCATGGAATTTGGTGTTTTGGTCTTGGAGGATCTAAATAGCCTTACTGGCTAAGCTCTTCCATATAAAATTTCAAAAAATCAATCAATGTTAAATGAGTAAGTATTGAACTGGACTTCACTGTATTTGCCTCCCGCTTCCTATCTGATGTTTCTGCCTCTGAATGAGAATAATACCTGCTCCAAATTAACTAACAAATGACCAGATACCAATAACTCTTTCTGTATCAAAGCAGAATGTGAGGATGCTTCTGTATTTATGAGCCCAAGAATCTGGCCTGAAGGAATCTACAATAGTTGGTATAACATGAACTGCAGGAAAAACTCAGTCCCCAAAAATATGGGGAAACAGATAGGATTGGTCCAATAGAACATGATGAAAGGATGTTTGAAAAAGATCAAGATATTGTTGGTATTTTTAATTATTATTGTAGCTCTGTTTTTAGTGAAGAAAATTTAAATAACTTTGATTTTAATTCTTTAATTCCTGTAAATTCAGACATTCTTGATCATATTCATATAAGGAAGGATGATGATAGGCAAGTGATTCATACATTGAAGTCAAAGCTGCTGAACCTGATAATATATTTGCTAGGATTCTCAAAGAAGGGGAGGAAAGCTTATCTGAGGCACTATTTTCTTTGCTAGGTCTATTAATTATGCAGAAATGGAATGGATAAAAGCAAATGTAGTACCCATTTACAAAAAGGGTAGTAAGGAGGAGGTAGGAAATTATAGGCCTGTTAGTTTAGCATCATTGGTAAGAAAGATTACATTACATTTCATTTGGAAAACATGAAGCTATTGGGGCCTATCAAGGTTATGCAAGTCAAGAGCTGATAATAATAGAATCCTGCAAAACATCAATCTCAATTCAGGTAATTAATATACAACTACAGTAAGTCCCTGACTTATGAACTTAATGCGTTCTGGAGGTCTGTTTGTAAGTTGGAAATAACTTATCGGCAAAATAAATGCATAAAAATATGTAAAGTATGTAAAAAAGTGTAAAAAACTGCACAATATATGACACTAATGTATGTATTTTATTCATTAAAAAACAAACCTCCACCCTTGCCCTCTGTGCATCAAGTACCATCATGTCTTTGTTTGTTAGCTCTTGTGAGTGGCTTTCTAGTAACTGATAGAAGTCTTCTTCCTCCAGTTCCATCTGCAGCTCGGTGTAACTACATACTGCTAGCACACACTTTGTTCATATCTTTGAAAGTTTGTAAGTCAAATGTTCGTAAGTCAGGGACCTACTGTATTTACTACTATCAAAGTAGCCTACAACTTAAGCTTAAAATATATGATAATTACAATCTACAAACTATCTCATTCATGAAAGCATCAAAATTTTTCTTAAAATTAACTAATGAGCTACTGTTACCACATCATTTGGCAAGTCATTCCAAAAATCTATTACTGTATGATAGAAAATGTATTTTTGTAGATCAAGTCTACAAGGCTTTTTTCTAATTATAATTTTGCGCATGAGTTATTCCATCAGTCTCTAGTGAGAACAGTTGCATACATCTAAATTGTCTACATCTGAAAAGATTTTGAATATCTGTATCATATATCCATTCCAACAATGTTTCTCAAAACTAAACATACCTAATTCCTTTAATCCTTCTCTGTATTCCAACTTGGGTTAAAGATAAGCTTGGTTGCCTTATGTTGCACATCTTCAGGCATATCAATTTCATGTCTAAGGTAAGGGGACCAAGCTTGATTACAGTATTCTAAGTGAGGCCCAACATAAGAATTATATAATTTACAGATGACTTCCTTATTCTTGTAACTAACATTCCTCGGATCACCAGAAGATCCATCACCCTAGCCTTTTTTAGTTGGCTTTATAAGGCTAACCAATGAAAATATCACAACCTAACAACCAATTATTAGGTCAACTGTATGCCCTTGATGATAGGTTAGGTCATGATATTTTCATTAGTTAGCCTTATAAAGCTAACTAAAAAAGGCTGGGGGTGATGGATCTTCAGGTGATCCTTTTCATCTTAATAATACCAAACATTTTATTTGCTTTATTTCTAGCCTCTAAGTACTGCTTAGAAAATTTTAGGTCCTTGCTAACTATAATGCCAAGATCTTTTTCCTGTCTGACAGCCTCTAACTAGTTCCCTTGCATCTCATAACTAAAGTTTTGATTATTTCTACCAAAATGAATGACTTTACATTTTTGAACATTGAATTCCATCTGCCATTTGCTTGCCCAAGCAAACTAATCTATCAATTCTCTTTGCAATTTATAAGAAGTTTGGATCTTGTGGGTTGTAACCATCATTTACTTAATTTTTTCATATAATACAACAACCCACAAGATCCAGTTAATTCTTATGTAGAATTTAAATCTGAATCTATTTTCTTTTATGGTATTTTTTGTGGAAATTGATATTACTAGATATATAAGCAATTTTTGGATTGATTAAAATCAATTGAAATAGTATGGGAGTCATTCCATTATAATTCAGTCAGGGGTGTAAACCATACCATTTTGGATTTTGTTGAGTTGGAGGGAGCCAATAAGCCTCAAAAAATGATGAAAATAGCAATTTAAATTTTTGTAATTGGACCTATGGTTCTCAAGTTAGCACTTCAAAGTTTGACACCTTTGCCACTGGGTGGCGCTAAGAGTACCATTTTATTTTTACAAAATTTCTTTAAAATCATCATTTTTTTGTTCAATTTTAACAAACAAAGTGTCAAATCCTACATTTTTTAGGGCAAGGAATCCAAAAATGATCTCAAAATATGGAAAAAATTTACCCAAGTATGGTGGTAATTATTTATTTTACCCCTGTGGGTCAATTTTGATATGAGAATGGGTTTTTCTGGTGTATTTTGGTATTTTATTCAAATCTGACCTTGATTTCTTGTGCAAATGAATTATTGAATGCCTGATTAGGTCAACTGTTATGCCCTTGATGATTGGTTAGACTATCATAATATTTTTGTTAGTTGGGTTAAGTTGTGATATTTTCATTAAAATTATCGTGAGAACCTAACTAATCACCAAGGGTATACAGTTGACCTAACCAGGCATTCAATAATTATTTGCACAAGAAATGAAGGTCAGATTTGAATAAAACAGACCAAAATGCACCAGAAAAACTACTTGCATATCAAAGTTGACCTGCAGGGGTAAACAAATAATTACCACCATACTATTTCAATTGATTTTAATCAATCCAAAAATTGCTTATGTCTCTGTTGATATCAATTTGCACCAAAAATACCATAAAAGAAAATAGATTTGGATTTAAATTCTACATAAGAAAAACTGGATCTTGTGGGTTGTTGTATTATATGAAAAAGTAAATGATGGGTTATAACAGACAAGATCCAAATTTTCTATATTTGTAATTGGGGCAACTACTACTGTATCATCTGCAAATTTAGAGATTTTACTACCTACTCCCCTCTCTGTGTCGGATATAAAATAAAGAGTAATGAACCTAAAACTGATCCCTGTGGTATCCTACTTCTCACTTTCTGCCACCCAGATTCATGACATTCAGAATTACTCTGTTCTCTGTCTTCTAACCATTTTTCTACCCAATTTACAACTGACCCCAATATCCATGAGCTTTTAATTTATATAGAAGTTTCCTATGTGGCATGTCGTCAGATGCTTTATTAAAATCCAAATAAATAACATTACATCATTTCCATTATCTACCTGATCAGTTACAAACTCTAAAAAGTCTAAGAGATTAGACAAACAATTGAATAACCTTTATTAATAATAAAATAAATACATTCTTTTCAATTTACAATGACATGAATAATTGTGAAGCTCGACTATTTATTTTATTTAATTTGGCCCTTAAGCTTTAGGCTTTACTCGGCTCTTATTAAAAATAAACAGCTAGTTGTTATTAATTAATAAATAAATAAGTAAATAAGTATTATTAATAGTTAAAACGTGTATTAATCTTAAATTATCACTACTGACATGACAAATACAAGGTCACCATTGAAGGCACTCTACCAATACCATACAAAGAAACCAATAATATATATGAGAGATAAGAACTAATAATCCGAAGAAATGTGTTTTTAATACTAGATTACACACAAGAAATTAATAATCAGTAAACAATATTAATGGACATTAATCCTAGATTTTTGTTCGTATGCCATTATTAATCAGGATTTCAAATTTGTTTTAAATAAATTTACATACATAATAATTTTTATATCAGCATTTAAGTCATTCCATAGTTTCAATCCAATGAAAATGGGTAGTTTTTGAGATGAAGACAATCTAAATTGAGGTATAACAAGCTTTGATCTATTTCTGGTCTGATACGAGTGGATTTCTTGATGCGTTACAAAATATCTATTTACTTATTGTAAATTAATGATTTTGTTCTTACACTTGTAAATAAAATGTGCCAGTTTGGTTATATCATTGAGCTTTAGTAGGTTTAGCTCTTTAAATAATGCACTAGAGTGATCGAGGAAATCAGCATCAGATAATAACCTTATTGCTCATTTTTGGATGACAAAGATACCATTTAATGATTTGTTAGCGGAGTTTCCCCAAACAAGGGTGCAGTACATTATATAAGGAAGAACAAGAGTACGGTATGATAAAGAGTCAATAAAACTTGTTTAGGGACTACATTTCTAAGCTTAAACATTATAGCAACACTCCTTGAAATCTTTCTCAATATGATTTACATGATCACTCCATTGCAAATTCTTATCTAGCATTACACCAAGAAATTTTGTTACAGTACACTCCTTTATAGTGATTTCATTAACATTAAGTTCATTAAGATACACATTTCTTTTATTAGTGAAAATCATGAAATTTATTTCACTGGTTATTAACATCTTTGCAAGAAAAGGAGACAGTTGTATCATCTGCAAACATTATGAAGTTAGTATATCAGATGAACGTGGAAGGTCATTTATATATAATAAAAATAAGTGGACCCAGAACTGAGCCCTGTGGCACACCATGTT
Organism: Bathynomus jamesi; assembly: GCA_023014485.1. Classification (NCBI taxonomy): domain Eukaryota; kingdom Metazoa; phylum Arthropoda; class Malacostraca; order Isopoda; family Cirolanidae; genus Bathynomus; species Bathynomus jamesi. The sequence continues at coordinate 1,546 of JAJOZX010013347.1, read as the reverse complement.
TGGCAAGCACTTTAGTTGAGCAAAACTTGTTTCCTGATACAAAATGATATATATTGGACAAATAACTTTTAAACAAATCACTGATTGCTCCTCTAAAGCCGTAACAATATAATTTATTAAGTAGAATATTATGGTCTATTACATTAAACACCTTACTCAAATCCATAAATATTGATAGTATTTCTTTGTTCTCTTTAGCTATATTTGCAATTTCCATAAAATTTAAAATAGCCGTTTCCATTGTTTTATTATTACAGAAGCCATATTAAGTTGGCGATAATAAATTGTAGGCTTCTAAATATTGCTGCATTTTACTTTTTACAGTTTTTTAAAAAAACTTTCCCTGCTGAACATAGATAACGAACATGCTAGCCTGTAATTTGTTGCTAGTGTAGGATCACTCCCTTTAAAAAGGGGTGTTATACAACCAGTTTTTAGCATTGATGGGAATATTCCTTTGGAAATACTTTGATAATTTTAGCCAAAGTTACAGATATCGTATCTTTAACAAGTTTCAATATAAGTACAGGAATGTTATGAATGTTATTTTTGTATTTTTTATTTATTTACCAATAATATTCCAGACCTCAGTAGAGGTAGCAGGAACAAAAGAAAATGAATTTAGTAGGCTGGGTGGCATATATTCTAGAGGTGAGTGATCATTATTTAGTAATTGTGAGTAAAGCTTATCTGCTATTGAAGGGAAATGTGCATTTAAAGAGTCTGCAACAGCAGTATCATCAGTTATTTCTTTATCAACACTTAATTTCTCTATTGAATTTTTCTTGATTTGTTTTCCGAGAAGACTGTTTATGGTTGTCCAAGTCTTTTTCATGTCTCCTTTATGTTTGGAAAATTGATTGTTATAGAGGTAGGTCCCATTATATGAGCATTCATAATATGAGAAACCAATGATACGAGGGTAGCATTTATAGGAATTCCATTATATGACTCTGATCTCACGAGAATCAGTATGAGAAGGCAGAAGGAAATTCAAAACACGCAGCCAAGCAGGGCACACGCGGCTAGCTGTGACGCAGCCTGTGATGTAGCATGATGTAGATGTGCAGAGATGAGTTTCTGAGCCATTGCTGGGATGAGTGACATAATTGACGGTAGCAGACGCTTAGCTGAACTGGCAGTAGACAGCGACCCACAGCTGGAGAGGGCTCTGGACTTCAAGGCCAAGCTATTGGACTTGCTGGGTGGATATGAGGAGCTTTACTGGCAGAAGAAGGCTAAGGTGGCACAGACAACACCCACCAATTCTTCCCCTCCACCTTCACCTATATCTTCAGAACCACAGCCCTCCAATAGCTGAGGTGGTTTGGCACTGATATTTAAGTCTTCAATCTCCAAGGGCAAATAAGTGTACATACTCATAATACAAGTAAGTGTACATACTTGTGTGCTATTTCGTATAATATTTGGGAACCAAACCCCTTTTTTCCCCCATAGGTTATGTAGTTCATTATATGAAAATTTGCTATACAAGTGGGGTTGGAGGAATGTAACTGCTCATATCATAAAGACCTACCAGTAATGG